>CM076578.1:1661868574-1661892911 GCA_034641835.2 Pinus albicaulis | reverse complement strand
TTTTCATACTGGACCCTTTCCATACTTTTAAGCACAAACATACATCACCAATAGATACATATCAACACAGATCAGATAGCAGAAACACAGCAGAACAGATCAGATATTTCATACCCCTTGCTTCAGCAAACCCTAGTTTGCATACGCGCTTTCCCTTCACTGATGTCGCGTATATACGCGCTTCCGTCCACACAAACCGGCGTATACCTCAGTGTATATTTTATTGCGCATACGCGCTTTCTCTTCGCTGAAGCCGCGTATATACGCGCTTCCTCCGCGGCGAAGTAGCGTATAGATCTTCAATCATTACAGAGCAGCATACTTCATCAGATCAGATATTCAGTTCAGATCTACCCTTTTGCTTCAGACAGATGTTCGCCTGGATGCTCGCCTTATCACGGATCTAAGCCTTCCATAATCAGATCTAGCAAATACAAGGGCAATTCAGATCTAGATCCCCTTCTTCATCATTGGTGCATCATACATTTAGATTTATCATTCAAGTGTAACCCTTTCCATTCAGATATACTTCAGAGAGAAGTATTCATTCAAGCTCAGACATCTTGCACCCACACTCATCATTTGCACAATGAATTTCTTCTCCTTATATATGTTTACCCTTTGTCAATACCATGAGCCCATTTTTCAATACCATGGACCAAAACAATACCATGAGCCCAAAACTACCTGGACGGGGTCAATTAGGCGGATCATTACCCAATACAATGGGTCAATACCATGGTGGCTACCCTTGGTTTTGCACTTTTTGAGCGCTTTAGCCCATACGCTACTTGGCACGTTCCTTTCCGCGTGCATACGCGACTTCCCTTAGGCCAATCCGCGTATACCAAGAGACATACTCTTTTCATCATATTTTGAGCACATTCTGAAATCCTTTCTTCATTGCCTTCTGTACACACTGTAGAAACACCATATTTTCTTCATCAAGAACTAATTCTCTCAAGCACAACTTCATTAAGTTGACATCATCTTCATCAGGTGGGTTGCCTTTCAAGGACAACATTCAGCATCATATTGTCAACAAACATTATATCATATCAGATTTACATCATTTACTAAGTCCATCAAGTCAAGCATAACTTCATGTGATGGTTTGCCATCAAGGACAACACATGTCATTAGTCGCATGTCTTCATCTTCATTCAGAGGGTTGCCATCAAGGACAACATCCTGCATCATATTTCCAACAAAGTCTAGAGGATGAGAATAAGTTGACACAAATCATGCATAATAATGAAACACAAAAGTCAAAAATATTTATTGATAAAGTACAGAAGTTAGAGAAAGAGTTTACATTGAAAGAACCACTTTCCCAAGCAAAGCAGCAGCTGTGGGCCAATATCATTAACTCTGTCAATGATATTTGGCCATCCATTCAAGTTATTTATGAACAAAAGGATTTGATCAAGGCAGCAGGTGAATCCGTTCAGAAAATCAAGGAAGAACTTGGTAAAAAGCCAGAGGAGGCCAATGAAATCATTAAGTTTCTTAATTCCAAGAAAAATCAGGAATTGGAAGAAATTGGCATAAGTGATAGGACTGAAACAATCCTAGAAGTCAGAAAGGTAATTTCTAAAAGGAACTTAATGGTACAACTTGAAGAAAAGTGTCAGAACATGGAGCTTGCAATAACCAGATTCATGGTTAGATTTGATATTTTGAGGTAGAAAGGCCTGCCAAATCCTTTGGTTATCAATGACAGATTGATGAAACATGAAGATTATGATAAGAAAATTAGAGAAGTGGCAAAGGAACAGGCCAACAATTCATCCATGAAAGGAATTCCTGTAGGAAAAGTGCTCTATCAAACTTTTTAGAATCTTTTTTATCTCCAGCATGAGGTAAAACATATCTTCATCAACAAGCCTACATTTGCAAAATACACAGAGGCTCGTGAAATTTTCAGAAAAATGGTAAAGATTAAACTACCAAATGCAGAAGCTTGGGAAAAGTTATGTGATTTACTTTGAAAGTGAAAACAGAGTAGTTAAAGGATAAAGGTAAAAACAGTAATAGAGCATGCAGATAAAGATAATACACATAGTTTAAAGATTATCAGATGAAAGACAAAGTTTAAAGTCAAAGCAGAGATGAAAACGGAGTTAAAGGCAGCCAGCGTAAAGGACACTCAATAGCCTAGAATACAGCCAGCTTTGAGCAACAGCAAAAGAGAGAAAGCAGAAAAATATCAACAAGCAAACAACAAATCCAAATAAAAAAGTGGTAGCTTGCAATAGTTAGATAGTTGTCTCTATCTTCTTGCGTAAAGATATTTATTTTTCCTAGAAATAAATCCTAAAAACAGTTTAGGATATTTTGTAATAGTTTTTTATAAATACTTCATAGTTTGAAGAATTGAGTGTGGATTTTTGAACAGTTTTATAGTTATATTGATCTGAAACCTGAGGGTTTATTGTAACAATTTCAAGTCAGCATACTGGACTAAGGAATAAAGGCATTGCATTACAGGATTCATGTGTTGGGCCACTCCAGTGAAGTATATTTCTATTGTTAAATTTTTATTTTCTTAAGTATTTCACATACTTGAATGTTTTCCAATGTAAATGATATAACAGGAATATTATCTCATAAATTGTTTAAGTACACTCTACTATGAATTGTTATTCATTTGACGTTTTCTTCTTATATCCAAATTAGGGAATTCTTCATTGCTCCTTAGTTTCGATTGACCTCTTTCATTTCCTTCACTATCTGGATCAAGGAATTCTTAACTGCTCCTTAATCCCGATTAAAACCACTTCACCATCCAGCCTAAAAGATCTGAAATTACTCAGCTACCTTGCCCTGTGAACACTTCCTTTAGACCTTGATTCAGCTTGTTTTCTCGACACTTTGACTCCATAGCCCAATGGTAAAAAGACAGACTTCTATCCATCTGAATCAGTTAAATTCCACCACCAAACCAAGCCAAAATCAAAACCCAACCAATCTTTCATAACTAGCCTAAAATCAACTAAAAACAACAAAGTTAAATCATAAAGACAGAGCCCTCTCTGAGCATTAGGAAGGCTACATCATGATCTCAAAAGTAGGTTTTTGGTTACCTCTAATATTTATTGAACTAAAAATCCTAACAACCCTAGGAAATTATTGGAGTGATAACAGGTTTGTACAGCTATTGGGCATTTTCTCTCTCTCTCTCTCTCACATGTGGCACAAGGAGGTTGAATTTCTGGACAGAATTGCAAGGCCGAAAATTTCAAGAGGTGACCAAGTTTGACCAGCATTGATTTCAGGGTTGACTACAACTTTGACCGCAAAAAATTACAACATACTTTCTTTCTCCTTTGACCAAATTTGACTGGACTTTGAAGGTTTGTTTTGGGTTGACTTTGACCAGCAAGAAAGGCCGAATTTTACAGGGTTTGACAGAGCTTCAAGTGGACTATTTGACTCTTGCGTTGACCATCTTTGACTTTCTAGTTAGGGCTAAATTTGACTGAAAATTTGACAGGGTTGTTTTGACTTTGATTTGTCAAGTCAATTTCGACTTTTATACTCTCTCTCTGTTGAACGTTTGATATAAAAATAAGAAGAATTGATCAAAGGGTTTTCCCCACATTGGGGTTTTTCCCTGGCATCCGCCAAATTTGGTGTCCTCTTGTCTTGGCTTGTATTCTACATTTTATTTTATGTTCTATCTACAATTACTATCAATGTGATTTATGGTTAATGTGATTGCTATTGGAAACTAATTTGGAAATTCTCATTCAGTTGCTTAAAGTACATTGAAGTAATTTGCTAAGCATAGAACATACCATTGTTAGCTAAAATTAACACATACAAATGGTTCCCTACAAACTTAAATTGAAACCATCTTTATATAGTATTAATGAAAAGAGAGTATATGTAAAGTTGCATTAAAAATTTTCCATGCCTTTTAATTATATATTCAAATTAAATTATTTCACTTTTTATGAAAGTATTTTTATAAGAAGGTAAAATGCTAGTATTCCTCTGCATTTGAAGAATAGCATATCAAGTGGTTCATTTATTCTCATAGAACTTGACTTCATCTTATCGAATGCTTAGTATTTTTTTTTACTTTATTTATTTTCTAATAGTTTTTAGAATATAAATAAACAAAATGTCTAAAGGTTTAGATGATAAATGTGGATCACGATAATGATTGAAACTTGAGATAACTATTACAGAGGGAAGAAAATATTTACTCATTAGCAAGGTAGAGTGGCAGTAAGAAGTTGGGAAATTTTTATTCTGTTTTTCAAAATTCAAATTGGATCACTTTTTCTAATGTTCACCGAAATTATTCTCTCTTAACGATGATGTTGTTTCTTGTCTAAACCAATCAACTACAACTATCATAAGAATCCCTTAAACCACAACTATTTTTTAAACAAAAAAAATTTGATAGGGAACTAGCAACCTCCCCGGATATATGCAACAACCCGCAATACACATATATCAAAAACTTATAGTTCAATCTAGGACCAAGACATCTAGAGACCAACGGAACTAGAGTCGAGATCCCAGACTCGAATGGGACGCCTATCCTTCCAATCTAACTATGACGGACCATGTCTTTGGGGACTTGAATATGGGTGAATGGGATGGCAAGCCACCATCCCAACCACTTGAGCTAAGCACCCGTTGACCTTAAACTGCAACTATTTTATCAAATCCAATGAATTCATGCATTGGTAATAAGACTATAATTCTTGCACCAAAGTACCAAAAGAAACAAGGATGCACATTAAACATTAAATTCTTAACAAAATCTCCTAATCAAAAAAATGCATAAACCAAATTTTTACAACTACAATAGGCATCTACAATGTTTATGCTATAATATTAAAATATTCCAAATTATTAACATCGTTTCACATCATAATCTTCACCCTCTAATACAATGATGGTGTTCATAAATATGACAATGTTCATAGATGTTCCGCAGATAATTTCAATCTTAATACGAGCCTCTAGAAGTCCATATTTGTAGAAGGAATGTTGAACACTAAGTTAATAATAAGAATGTAGGTTACACTTTTCACTATAAAAATGTAAAATGTGAAGGGTATTAATAGCCCACAATGTACATAATGGCATATAACCCCAAGTCAGCGGACTTACCCCTTCCCCCACACTCTCTTTATTTTATATTTTGTGTTATATTCATATTCGACAATGTATTTTCAATTTAACTACTTTGACAATGTCTTTAAATCACCTTGATGATGATTGAGCATATTAATTAATTATCTTCATCTTGAGTTTGCATGCAGACTTGCATATTTGAGTCATGTCTCAAGCTTGTTTGACTACATGGAATATATTTTTTTTTGCTCATTTAATAATTATTTTATGGATTTTATCTTATGCATCATCTCATATCATTGGCATTTTACTAAGCCTGGAGTATGCTCTAAAACTGTGTTTGCTTGACTAAGAGCTCGTCTTTCTCGGACATAAAGAAACAAGTTAACGGCACAAGACCTTGAAACATCTATCAGGAGTGAATTCATGCCCCCTTACATACCACCAACACGTAATTTCAGGTGGAGTGGTTTTCCTTGAATAACATTGATGAGTTGGTATGCATTCAAAAATAGCAGACAACCGAGTTATGATAGTTCTCCCACTGTTTAAAAGAAATCATTGGCATTTTACTTTTGAAACTTTGCTTATGCATGAAGATAACTTGCCTTAAACACACTTAATCGCTTATGTCATTCAAAGTTTAATTTTACCAAGTTTTCCACATATATCCTTCGTGCTCAACACAAATAGAATCCATTTAAATTATTTATTTCAATTCATCGATAATTTTCCACATATTCCTTCATGTTCAACTTGAAGGGAATCCATTTCCTCCTTGGTTTCATTTTTCCATTTATTTGAAAATACTTGCTCAAATTTTTGGCAAGTAAATTCTACTATTATGTTGCTATCATAATTTTATCACAAATTACAAGCTTTGAATCAAAACAAAGACTTATTGCAATCAAAACATATGTTATGTTGATAGACTTATTGCAATCAAAACATATGTTATTTTGATTTTTATTTTCCTTTATATATGCATCCATTTTGCTAGAATCCATCTCATTTTTACCTCCTCAAAAACATGGCATTGTCATCAACAATTAGAAAATAGATAATTTAAATCTTAGTTCAACTTACAATTGATGTACTTACTTTATGATGCACAAATGAAGCTAAAAATTTTCAATAGTGGAGTTGATTTATTTTTCACATTATCTCATATCCTAGCTAAGTTTGAGTTTTGTACTAATCAATATAAAGAATTTACAATTGCTAATTTTTTCAATATATTAAGGTGTTACTCAAAACATCCCAACTTCCCAACCAAATATCTTGGCAACCAATATCCAAATTGGTCCAAATTTCAGTCTAAAAGTCTCATTTGTTTCCTATTTCTTATGCCTCTTGTAATTAAAATGCATCCTCAATTTAAGGCGGCTTCTTGTCTTTTACCTTTATTTGGACACTAGTCTACGGATCAACCTTGTATTGACATCACCAAAAATTTTGCCTCAAGTTTGTGAAACTTCAACATGTGACAACGTAAAATGTCTTCTCTCCAATGAACCCACGGTCACTCAATTTGGATCTTCCAAATAGGTGTTATGCACAATTTAACCAACCTGATTATTTTTTAATAAGCCTCTAGAGGGTGATCTTGCATATAATGTAATGTGAACCAATAACAGCAATAGATACCACCTTTCAAATGAATCAGACTATCCCAAAATTGAGTTTTTAAAGCAAAAGCCATGCTAGATTTCAAATAAACTATTTTTGTCAATTCTTTAGCATAGGATTTGAGCCCTAACTTGTATAGAGTGCATGTTCTAAAACTTATTGCCATTGTTACCCACCAAAAAGTGGGTAACCCATAGGAGAATTTTGTCTCCACCTTGGATAGCAAGAATCCCTATTTATCAGCACATGACATGATGCCATAGATCATCCACTTCTTAATTTGGTCATATTTCTTTCTCCCATCTGACACTCTCCCTTTAAGGAAGTTGGGTCAACCATTGACGGGTACTTTAACTATTTTGTAATCATGTGTTTTTACTCAATGTTTTTTGGCATGTTGATATGAATCAAGGAGTGATTCGGAATATTGACCGATCTTGTGTGTATTCTTGTTCCCTCACTTAACCTAGGAGGTTATTCTTTGGCTCTAGTCGAATGGGGCCCCCTTTCAGGCCTTAGGGTTTTAGGAATGACACTACTAGGGAGACTTTTATTGAAGTAGGGTGTCCATGATATCCCATCTTTACCACTTTCTATCTTTCCCATTATTCCATCTCCATTCTTCATGTTGGTGGTCATTGGTCATGATTATTAGCATGCTCTCATCCTCATCCTGGATTCTGGGTCAGAAAAATTTTCCTTGGAGGTGGATGTAGCCAAAAGAAATTTAAAATTAAAAGAAAGTCATAATGAAAGAAAAAGATAAAAATGCGAAATATGGTTGAGATATTTGATTAGCACATGGGAAAAATCCTAGCATGAGCTCTACCCCCCTCATTAGCCATCACCTAATTCCTTGAGCACGCGTTGTTGCATCCATAAAAAAAATCCTTGTGTTATCCCAACCCTGATGAGCGATAAATTGTCTCATCATTAAGAAGTAATAAATGCTAAATGCCAAGAAGCAAGCTTGGGCTCCTAATCTATGCACCCAAATCAAAGCATTATCATAAAGAGATAAAAAGCGCACCAAAGGGTTGGAAAAATCAGGTCGAGGAAAAGGGTAACAAATGCATCCATGATTTCTCCCTCCTTACATCTATACACTCAGGATGTTGGACCACCATTAGTTGGTCACTTCACTAATGGCACCCTACCCTTAAGTTATGCCCACTCTGTTTCCACCATCTTCACACACACCTACGGATTTATGAGCTCACTTTGGACCTATCACTTCCCCCTGGGGGTTGGAAACACCTAATAGGGTTATCCATCTAACCATTCCTAATATAAGGAGGGAACACTTATACGAGACTTGGACTAGTTAGATATTTGAAGGTGATATTTGTGTGAAGTATTATTATGCCCATAACATTTAAGTATGGTCCACAATGGTGCATCCATGGTTTTTATTACCTAATGATTTTTTATTTGCACTTGATCTTGAGAGGGTTTTTTCAAATGGTTCTCATCACAACAACTGATCCAAGGGATCAGTAAAGTGATCAAAAATAAAAGTGTTCAAAAGTGCTCAAAACTAGTGCCAAAAAGTAGACCTCGTCACCCTGAATCCAACGCAACTTGAATCTCTCAAAACCAATATCATATGCATCAGATATCGCGTTCTGATCATTTTCCTAAATAGCAAAAAATTTTGCAAGGTTGAAGTCTATGATTACTCACTGGGCAGTCTGTACGCTGACTGAGCAAGCTAACTGTGACTTTCAAGCCAATGGCAGGCTTCCAAGTGGCCTCACAGGATTGGTTTGAATTTTTTATTTCTGATTGGATGATGGTATATTTCATGTACCAATGAATGGGTGTCACATGGCCCAATCACAAGCTACCACGTGGCACCCTGAGGTTGAATAAAATTTTGTTATGGCCTGAACTAGCCTCCATGGGGATCAAACACGAGACCGTTTGCAAGAAAGTGTAGCACTCTACTGTAGTTTTTCGGGTGGTTCTTATTAACCTATGCAACCTATTTCTATTTAAACTTTCGTTGGAGTTCAATTGGGGAACGGGGTCGGGGCTAAGCCCTAGCCCCCGGTCACCTTACACCCACGAGACCACAGGAAAAAGGGAGTCGAGGGCTCGAGCTTAGCCCCGACCCAAGGTTCTGATACTGGCATAAAACCACAATTGGGATCATAATGGTGTTCAGTTCGGGAGCTTTGTGATAGGCGCCAGCTCAGGGTCTTATGTATCATCATGAGACCGAAAACAGAGCATTGGCAAGAGAAGGGCTCGAGACAAGGCCGAGGTGCCATGTCATATGGCGTAGGTCAGAACCATGGGCGCGGGTTAACCGGTTTGGTGCGTAAACTGGGGGCCAACCCCAGGTCAGGTGTCGCGCATAGAACCGATGGCAGGTATGTGGGGCCTATGTCGGTGGGGGGGGCCCCCCCGGTTAGCCCCAACTCTCGGGCATATGGCCCATGTGGCCTTGTTTTTCCGCACATAGGGGTCATTGGGAATTTAAACGAAGTGACAAATTGCACTCGATACAGCGTGAATCTCTCCTACGTCAAGCGAAAATGTAGCTTGGCAATTCTGGAAAAGGCAGAATTCGTATAACAATTAGCAGAGGAGTCAAGTTTGTAGAGCAGTTAGCAGCAAAACTTCTCTAGAGCATAACTTCTTCAGTTTTTGGCCAAATTGAGCCCAATAAGAGCCCAACTTGGGGTTTTTTACTATTTTGGAGCCATTCGAGACATTATTTTTTTCATTTTGATCATTTTAAATCCATGTAATCACAAATTTGAGCACTTAATGAAAGAGGCCCTACTTTGGAAGCTGGACCAAGAGATGTAGCCTAGGAGGCGTGAACTCCTTTATCATTTTGTTGTCTTGTGTTACTATATATGGTATATTTTGTCTCTATTTTTATGCTGCAAACTGAGTTTTAAAACCATTATTTTATGTGCTTTTGCAAAGTAATCCATTTCCTAAAATACATAAAAATTTACTTGCATATTTCCTATCACCTTCAAGTTTGCAATTATAGATCAGTGTGGTATCAAAACCCTGGTTATTTTGAAGGTTTGATTTTGTTGCAAGTCTTTTTTTTATGCTTACAAGGTTGAAGCTCAAAAGAGGAGAAGGAAAGCTTGTGGAGCCAAGGTCTCAAATTGCTTCAAGGAGAACACACTCACCTCAAGCTTCACCAGTCATGGCACATGAGGAGGGCTATGATACTTTGTCATATGATAAGAGAACTTCTAGAAAAGCCTTCTTTGAAATGTATGAAATGGTGAAAGTTCTTTATGAAGATATGAACTCAAGGTTGCAAGGAGAGAGTTAAAAACTTCCAAAAGGGAATGGAGTAAATGGTGACAAGCCGCCACCTCTACCTCCACCTTTCCCTTCACCTCCATCCTCACCCTCATCTTCTTCTACCTCAACCCCTTCACAAAAACCTCCACATTTTCCAAAGGGACATGGTAAAACTCCTTTGTTAAAGTTTTACATAAAGTTCGAATTTCCTATGTACAATGGAGAGATAAATGTTGAGAAATTAGAAATTGGGTTCGTCATATTGAAGTGTATTACAGGATACAAAGAATCAAGGATGATGCAACCAAAATTCAGCTTGCTTCTCTTAGTTTGGAAAGTGCAACACTCATTTGGTGGGAGGCCAAAACCCAAGAGGACATCAAGAAAAGTGGTAAGTTTCTTTCCTCTTGGAATGATTTTGTTGTTGCACTAAGAAGAGAAGACAATTTTATCTAATAGCATACATGCAAAAATCTATCATGGATTGGCAAAACTTTAGGCAAGCTAAGGGTCAGAGTGTGCAAAGCTATACTCAATAGTTTAGGAAAAGAGATTTTATTTTGGGTATAGATTTATCCTCTAAATAAACTCTACTAAAATATATTGGAGGTTTACATAGTCATTTAAGACACACCATTCTCATGTTTAACACTGCCATGACATGGTATGCATCCTGGGACACATGCCAAGAGCGTGGGGCTCCTGTGGGGCCTAGTGGGCATAGTATACCAAGCTCATCACCATCATCCCAAAATTGGATCGCTAGTAGTCCTTGAACATCAATGATTATCCATGGGGTGTTGTTTGCTATCGTGGAGGCCCATGGCTCTCTACACACACCCTATGTGTGCCAATGTAGCCCTCTGGGGGTTAGGATCCCGTATAGTGAGACCAAACCCAAATGGAAACCACCTGCAATCATGTATAAGATCCAATGTGTCCCCTAGGCTTCCAATACAACCAAACATTAGAATAATTGGGTAAAAGAGCTTACAAATCATGGATAACAAAGTGGGCACTTCACAATGGCATGCCCTTCCATCGTGGGCTTTGGCATGTGCTAGTGTCTCCATACTCCAAAAGGGGTTATCCATGTACCTTATTAAGTGGTTTCTGCCCTTAAAGGGGATATTAGATCCAAGGTACATCCTTTGAATGGGGGTGGCAAGTGACAAATACGTGAAACAAAGTGAGGAATGAGAGGGGAAATCTTAGGCCGCATATCAAGGCATAGGGGTAGCGAGATAAGGGGAAGACCACACAAAGGTATATAATGGGTAGGAGGGAGCAATAATGGTACATGAGGTTTCTCGGCCTTGATTTTTCCACCCTTTTTTATATGCCTTTTTCCTTTTATGAATTTTATTTAATTAACTGCTCGGGGCTCAAGGAAAAGAGCATGATGTGTCAGATATAGTAGTGATTACCCCTTTAAGGTAGGGTGGTTCATTTCCCTCTAGGGGTTGGGACAAACATGGGTTCCTATATGAAAAAGGAGGCTCATATAGGGCCTATGGAACCAGAGCGATGGCCATGGGTAAGCAACAGATCTCGTGCATTGGCTTTTACCCACGTGCTAATTATTTTTTTGTCGCGATCATATTTTTTATTTTGTGGTACAATTTCCTATTAAATGTGGCCAATTATGATTTTTCCCTTTCTTTTAGCTGCTTTGACCTCCGGGGAATCATTCCAGGCCTGACCCAAGGTGAGGGCAAGGGGATAGGGAGGTTGACCCTATATGGACCCATGGGAGCTATGTGGACCCCAGTGGGAGAAATGATGGATGGGAGTATAATGAGTGGAAGGGGAGTAATACATGTAGATAAAGGAGCGAGACCACGCACCCAAAGGTGAGGTTTCCCAAGTAGTACCACCCTAGAACCAAATGGTCAATAAAGGAGATCCCACACGACTAAGATGCAAGGGAAACACCCAAAAGAGATCAGGGGATAGGAGCACAAACTAAGCACACTCTTTCTGCCAAATCCCCACATCAATCCATGTACAAAAGCATCCATGATAAGTAAACCCAATACTCAATTACCAAATGGCAAGACATACCGTTAGATTCGGGAGGCCCACCTTCAAACATACGATCAATATATATGGGTGATGGACCGCATGGCTCGCTCAGGTGGAGGAGAAATGGCACAACGAGCTAGTAGGAGGCTCCAAGGGGATGTTGCGTGTCGGCTGAGCTCCATCATGGATAAAATTTTCTCCTAGGGATATCATCCACGAAGTGGTGGGTAACATCTGGCTCCAACTGGGACATGATCTCTCCAAGAAGTGGACAAGGCTACTCGAACGGGAGGTCACAAGAACTCCAACAATCTCTTGGTCACCGTAAACTTGTTATCTGCACATGTCAAAGATCAAAGCCATGGGGCAGCATGTTTTTCACGGTGTCTTGTGATCACCCATGCTTAATGTCAACCCATAAAACCAACAAGAAATATAATATGCAAGTTTTAATCCAAATGCATCTAATCTATCATGAGAAATATCATATGTGGTTAGTTCTAATGCAAAAATTATCATGCAATGCATTCTACCCTAACATTCATATCGTCAAGTACTAGGTATAATCATAGACCCAATGCAACCAACATGTCAATTGATCAATATGATAACGCATGCGTCCATGATAATTTTTCCAATGAACCTGACAATACAAGTGGGAATGATGATATGAGGGGTCGTCGAGGGCGAGAGGTGGGAAAAAAAGAGACCCATATGTCAAAGAAAGGAAAAATGGAAGAAGGAATAGACATCAATCGAGAGGATTTGATTTGATCGTCCAACTAGGAAATGGAAATTTCAATGACCAAGTATATGAATCTTCGATGAAGAAATATCTCAGGCCTATCATTCTTAGGGTAAGAAGGGGTAAATGACTCATACATATTTAGGATGATACTATTTTGGTCGTTGGGAAAACAGGAAGTGGACTCATAATTATATTTGGGGAAAAACCATGATTCTTGTTTTCTCGTAAGGGAAACTAACTTTTCATCAAAAATAGGGGGACAAACCTTGTCACAAAAATCCATCTTAGGGGCAGGGACATAAGAAGGGGAGGAATTCTCAAAAATGAATAAAAACCTTGTATTAGTGGCATGGCTTGATGAAGCTTCTTCCTCATTTTTCTTCATATTAGAGTCATCATAATTTCCCACAATTTCGAAAGGCTCGTCTTTGATTGAATTATCTTGGAACATAAAAAAGAGACCCTTCCAATTACTAGGGAGGGGTTAGTAAGGGCGACCATTGTTGTTCCAAAGGGGAGGAGTATCTTCTTCCTTCCTGAGATCATTCTCATGGATTTGAGAGACTATGGGAGCTTCACTGTTATAGTCATACCCAATTCCCCAATCAACATCCCAAGAGTCATTCATAGATTCTTCATTCATTTGACTATCATGATCTTCCTTAAAATAATCCCATTCTTCACTATATATTTGGTGTTGGCTAGGATGCCATTCATTCTCTCTTTAGACATGGAGGAATTTTCCTCCTTCATTAGTTCTCGAAGAATGAGATCCAAGGTATTTACTAAATGATTTTGATGGAATGTTTCAAGAAGGTCATCGATAGGACTCTTTTTATATTCACACTTCATGTTACGGAGTCTTTCCAATTGCTCACAATAGTAGGAGAAAATCTCTTGGGAGTTATACGTAGTCGTTAATTGCTTGCAAGACTTCTCATACTTCATCATCCATTCTTCCAACACTAGGGGGCTCTTGGGGTCCAGATCTTCATCATCATTATCCTTAGAGTACATGCTTTCCAATTCATGAGTCTCTTTTTCCACACTATCATCAAGGCACACATCAATCACTTGATTATGATGATTTGGAGAAGGATCAAGACATTCTTCCTTGTGCACAAAACCATATTCAATAACCTCCTCCTCTCGAAGGGCCACATCCAATATTTGGCATATGTCTCTATGAGATTGGAAACTCGGTCGTTCATGCAATAAGAAGTGCGTAGTCAACATCAGAAGAGAAGGAATGCTCTTAGGTTTACATGACTCAAGCCAATCGGTATTGGGGGCAATGGATAGGACAAATAATTTAATTTGGTCACAAGGTTGAGTTATATTTTTCTTTAAAATATACCTCATGGACCTTACCACGTGAGTGGCTGCAGAATGCGGATCCCCATCGAACGTTGGCATTTTCTTCAAGGATTTCGATGAGGGATATCTCGGGATCCCTATCATATCTATGGAAGGAATATATGTGGTCAACATTTTTTTGCGTCCTTAATGACATGAGAGTCGCCAAGGTGAATGAATTTGCCTTGATAGATGCTTGCTTCACACTACAAGCATTGACCTTAGGGATCAATGAAGCACTAGGGTTTCGTTCTTCCAATGGAGTCGCCAAAAATGATATATCAATATTATCGTACAGAGAACAAGACACATGTCTCGTCCCCGGCAAAGGCACCAGAAATGTTACCACTCAAACTAGAAAGGAAACTAAAGGGGTTCCTAATAGGGGAATTGCTAGACTAATGGCAACAAGGGAGACTTATCCCACTATCACCACGGCTAAGATTCTCTGCTCTTTACAGACTTTCACCGATGGGAGGATTCCCAATATTTTTTGGAAGCCACTTGTAAAGGATATGTCAATGGATAAGTATGAAGTGATCCTAGAAACCCTTTCCCAAGGAGAAGGTGAATAAATGTTGCTTGCATTCTCTTTAATCAAGGGACTTGCCTTCCAAGGGAGAAGGGTTGAGGATAAGGGAGAAGGATACAACTTGAAGAGGTACTTCTCGATCCCTAAAATCCTATATGAACTCGGCTTCCCAAATATCCCTTGATGATTAGTCTTTGATAGAAAATGAGACCACATGGGACCAAGTGAACCCAGCCTAGGTTCAGGGATGGAATATAGCAACCAATGATGCTCCTACCCTGGACAAGGTGAGGGGAAAGGAACATACAAGAAATTTTTCTCCAAAAGGTTAAATTGATCATGTTAGGGTCTAGCCTTGGGGATGCCTAGGAAATATTTGGTCCTAGAGCTAGGGCTTGAGATTCCCAGATATTCCTCCATGGGAATTGCCTCAAATTCGGAGGAGAGGGAGGGGACCCACTAGCGCAGTAGCCTCCAAGAGATCTAAAATTTTTCTGTGGGTGTATTCTCAAGAAAATGATGCCCTAGGTGGCCTTTTAGGGCTAGACCTGGGGAAAATGGGGGAAAGGTAAAAAAGGAAGGGAAAATGACCACCCTTATGAGGGACCAATGCTTATTTCCCTTGGGGATATGGATTCAAGGATGATAATGATTAAGAACTCAACTTCTTGATCAAGGAGGCTTGGAAAGTCAACTTCATCCAATGTTAAGGGAAAAAGAAAAAAAAGTGACCTTCAAGAAAATTTTATACTTCATGCAAATAGTGCAAGCTTATCGAGATAAAACAATCTCTAGGACATTTCATTCATCTAAAAATGGCCCATACATTAAACAAGCTAAATGATGCAGCAACTAGCCCTAATTATAGCGAAGCTCAACAGTATGCAGCAACAAGAATATATCATCAAAAATTGCTTACAGTGTTAGAGAGTATATCCAACCAACATCACATTTGCAAAAAATGAAGCTTTGAGATAAAAATAGCCCAAATCCATACATAAAAATTCTTCCATTTATCCAAAATAATCCTCCAACAAGAAATGCAAAATTCTCTAAGAGTAGAGAGATCCCAAGTGAAATGATGATACAAATGAATGTATCTAACATCAATATATACCCTTCTAAGGAGTTCGAATTAGCCTATGGGCCTACATTAGCACCTAATGATAAAATAATGTGCAAATAAAACCCCTATTGGTGACAACACCACCAAACTAGCTCACAAATGGAAAAGATAAACCTCACAAGGGGGCCAAATAATAATATGTACATGTCGTGGGACCCTCCAAAGGCCTAATTCTGTCCTGAAGTTCCATAATGAGGAATAAATTCCTCGGAATATGATGGACAAGGGGGTGGCCCCTTGTTCTCCAAGTAGTAGACCTTTGGTGCTCCCAGTGGGTGTGGGGGCACACAAATGACCCCATGTGTTTCCATATGAATCAAAGATGCCTGTAGATCCTCTACAAGGGCTCAACTCATGGAATGAACGCTGCCATGACATTGTATGAATCTTGGGACACCTGCCAAGAGCGTGGGGATCCTGTGGGGCCTAGTGGGCATAGTGTACCAATCTCAGCATCATCACCCAAAAGTAGATCGTTGGTAGTCCCTGAACATCAATGATGACCCGTGGGATGTTGTCTACTGTCGTGGAGGCCCATGGCCCTCTACTCACACCCCATGTGTGCCAATGTAGCCCTCTGGGAGTTAGGATCCCGTATAAGGAGACCAAACCCAAATAGAAACCACATGCAATCTTGTATAAGATCCAATGTGTCCCCTAGGCTTCCAGTACAACCAGTCATTAGAATAATAATGTAAAAGAGCTTACAAATCATGGATAGAAAAGTGGGCACTTCACAATGTCATTTCCTTCTGTAGTGGACTTTGGCATGTGCTAGTGTTTCCATACTCCAAAGGGGGTTATCCATGTATTTATTAACTGGTTTCAACCATTAAAGGGGATAGTAGGTCCAAGGTACATCCTTTGAATGGGGGTGGCAAGTGACAAATAAGTGAAACGAAGTGGGGAATGGGAGGGACAATCTTAGGCCACATATCGGGGCATAGGGGCAACCAGATAAGTGGAAGCCCACACTAGGGTATATAATGGGTAGAAGGGAGAAAATGTGGTACATGTTGGGAATCATGATTGTCGTTAGACCAAAACCCGCAGGTCTTAGTCAACGATCGCATCGCTAGAGATAAGTATCCATGAAAGGCGGTTAGTCCATGTTGCGAAACACACAGGGAGCATTGGTTTATCCAATGTCCAAAAATCTCCCCCCCAACGCGAACTGGGTGTGTATCGAACTCGTGACCTACGCTTTGATACCACTTGTTGGGAATCACGATTGATGTTAGACCAAAACCTGCAAGTCTTAGTCAATGATCGCATCACCAGAGATAAGGATCCACGAAAGGCGGTTAGTCCATGTCGCGAAACACACGGGGAGCGTTGGTTTATCCAATGTCCAATAGTACATGAGGTGTCTCGGCCTTGATTTTTCCACCCGTCTTTATATGACTTTTGAATTTTGTGAATTTTATGTAATTAATTGCTTGGGGCTCAAGGATAAGAGCATGATGTGTCAGATATAGCAATGATTTCCTCTTTAAGGTAGGGCGGTTCATTGCCCTCCAGGGGTTGGGACAAACATGGGTTCTTGTATGACAAAGGAGGTTCATCTAGGGCCTATGGAACCAGGGCAATGACCATGGGTAAGGGACAGAGCTCATGCATTGGCTTTTGCCCACGTGCTAATTATTTTTTTGTCTCGTCCATCTTTTGCATTTTGTTGTACAGTTTCCTGTTAAATGTGGCCAATTATGCTTCTCTTTCTTTTAGCTGCTTCGACCTTCAGGGCATCATTCCAGGCCTAACCCAAGGTGGAGGTAAGGGGATAAGGAGCCTGACCCTATGTGGACCCATGCGAGCTATGTAGACCTAAGTGGGAGAAATTATGAATGGGAGTAAAATGAGTGGAAGGGGAGTAATACATGCGGATAAAGGAGCAGGACCATGCACCCAAAGTCGGGGTTTCCCAAGTAGTACCACCCTGGAACAAAATGGTCAATAAAGGAGATCCCATGGGACTAATATGCAAGGGTAACTGACGCTGCAATCACAGCAGCAAAAACCCACAATATGCATATAACAATTTACAAAATGCATACCACATACATATAACCCAATACTCTAGCGCGGAAGCTTCTCCTTTTACCAACCCTATGATTAAAACCATATAATAAGACCCACTTTATGGAAAATTCGAATCAATATTCAACTTTGCAATAAAACCCAAAATATAATGGCCCACAGCATACCAACTCACCTTATGGAAATGCATTTGTATACTTTTGGCTTTGATAAACTTTATCAAAGGTATCAATATACATTATGTTCGAGCCCAATGCTTTACCAATCCACTGACCTTTATTCAATGTCCATATGTGCCCACTAGTTCGAATGCTATTCGGCCCACAATTCATTAATGTATATTCGGGCTCACCATTCATTAATATATATTCGGGCCATGTTAATATTCCATACTTTATTTTAAAACCCAAATATCAACACAAATATTTGGTTCAGGTCCCACAGTGTTGACAACTTACCTTTCGTTAACCTCCAAATGGATCCGACATATATCGCATCACGACTCCCAATCCGACGATTATCGCGCAGCAAAAGTTCACAACCCTTAATGCTTCAACCTCACGCGAAATGGGTGGTATTTGAACACCACGTGTCACACGCTAACCATTATCACGTTCAAACAGGGATTTACCACTTACCATTCCAAACCTACGCGAAAACCATTTATTGTTTTTCAAAACCGCTTCACGGTTCCAATTGCATAATTTTGCCATGTTTCCTCTGTGCCTTCGAAGTTCCACTCCTATTGTGTTTTCTATCTTCTGTCCATGATTCCTTGCACAGGATTAGACCACATATATTTTCAGAGAATGGATTCCATTCCACTGGTTCTTCCGCATAGAAACCTTACAACTGAATTTGATTGAATTCAACTCCTTTACTCCATCGTTATGTTTTCAACAGTTCTATACCCATCGTTTTCCATTACAGTAAAACCCCAAATGCGACTTAAAACCCCAGATCTCGCTGCACTATGTTTACACAACAGAATGTGTAATAACTCCAGCTCAATTGCAAAATATATTCAGGCAATTTTTATACTTCAATTAGGAGTCCAAGCAGTTATTTAATGGCATCAATCCATTCTATGATCGATGCTAATTTCTCAACATATTTAATCACATAGAATTAATATAATGAATATTCACCCTCAAACCACACAATCTCTTAAAAATGTAGCTTGACTATAAAAATGACAGAATTTCCCTTGTTCCTGTCAATTTCAATTGCACACCATATAATTCAGAAATGAAATACGAACTCAGAAAATTGAGTTCTCTATATTAACACACAATAATTACATGGGAAATTCTTCCTCTGGCATGATCTTCTGTATCAGTGGCCTTTTTTCCTACAGCCCGTAGGCTTGCAATTCAACTCTACCTCTCTATCTCTGTTCTACCTTAAAATCTATATCTATATGCCTTTTAGGCTTACAATTTATACAAATGGACTCTAAAACAAATTCTAGTTTAGATCCTTAACTTGGTTAAAAATTCCTAAGAATCCTCTAAGTCCTAAAATCACTACTTATCCCTAAGAATCCTCTTTCATCCATAAAATAATGAAACAAATTATAATTTAGGATTTATAATTAATTCCTAAATCTCTCAATCCCTATACACTCTCAACTATCCTGATTCTCTCATTTTCTCCAACATTCGAGAACATTTACAAAATTCCTCACAATATTTAATTAATTCTCATTAAAATCACTCAAATCATTACATAAGAAACCAACTCCCTTGAAAACACAAAACCCTTAAGTTTAATAAAATACAAGGAATTTTCTTGAGCCTAATGTCCCTGCATCAATAACACCCAAAAGAGATCAAGGGGACAGAAGCATAGACTAAGCCCGCTCTTTCCGTCGAATCGCCCAATCAATCCATGCCCAGAAGTATCTATGATAAGTAAACCCAATACTCAATTAGCAAATGATAAGACATACCTTTAGATTCGCGAGGCCCACCTTCAAACATATGATCAATACAGATGGGTGAGGGACCACATGGTTGTTGATATTTTTGGGTAGCATCGGATGTGCTCTAGCTCCAAAATTTTGTGGAGGAGATGGAGTACAAGAGATCTCCAAGACCCGGAAAGCGTATGGAGAAATTCCATCTTCTTTGATAGTTATTCAAATAATTAATCTTTTTAATTAAGGACCCTAAGTCTAACTTAGGAAAATTAAAAGATTAAAGTGAATTAAATTAAACATGTGATGAGAATGTTCTAAGTGACGTGGATCAAATAGCTTCTAATCTTAGCTGTTGATTAGATATTAGATCACGGCCATTGGTTTTCCAACAAGAAAAGTATAATAGAAGGGCTTGGGGTCAATTGGAGAACACAAGCATTGGAAGAGCACTGAAGCTAAGTCGAAATTTTAGGCGTGGTTTGCTAAGAATTTCGAAGTGAGTTTGCAGTGCGGTGAGGGGCAGTGTTGGCTAGGGATTTTGATCTGAGGCCAAGAATACAATAGCGAAAGAGAGGCAGCATACCCAGCAGCACAAAGGGCAGTCGGAGCTACGCAGGCCAGCCAGATCCACGCAAAGGTCAGCGCAGAGACAACAAGAACCCTTCAGGGCTGACACAGACCTAGTTAGGGCAGCGTAAGCCCAGAGAGGGTGATGCAGGCCCTTCCAGAGAATCGCAGAGGCTGATGCAGGGAAGAAAGGCTGATGCAGAGAGCTGAGGGGCAGCGTTGGGTTTTCCGGTGGGCCAGAAAGGGTTCAAGTTCTGTAAATCCCATTTGAGGGTGTGAACCAGCCATATTTTCTGTCTCCGAGTGAAATAGGTATTACTGTCTTGATTTTCTCTGTAAGTCCAACCATGTATGGCGCCCTGAAATTGTTGTATTCAGATTCTGCATAATAATAAAACCCTCTAGAGCTAGTTGCACCAATTTTTGCACATTGGGTTTTTTTGGGGACATTGTCCGAAAAATATGTATGTCACTTGTTCATATGTGCGTTATGTTCAGTAAATGATCTGTAAATGTGTAGGCTGCAATTGTCTTTATGTTGTTGATTTTTCTGAAATAATCAGAAAATTAACTTGTAATTTAATTCAAGTAGGAAAAGTAAATCAAGACAATGCAATAGGATTTCTATATTCAGAAATTTTCATAATGGCTACCTCAGGTGGCGGAGAAATGGCACAACAAGCTAGTAGGAGGCTCCAAAGGGTTGCTGGTTATCGGTTGAGGTCCATCATGGAGAAAAAATTATCCTAGGGATATCACCCACAAAGTGGTGGGTAACAGAGCCTAAAGAAGGTTGTGGATAGGGAATAAGGGTTAGTCATGGCCTGTGTCCAAGAGAAAAGAGGTTATAAAGTTTGCGACCAAGGGAATGGTGGTTGATCAGGCCTGTGGCCAGACCTAAAGAAGCCAAATAGGCCTACGGACCTCTGCAAAAATAAATAAAACCCTTAAGTGATAAAACCGTGACCTGAAATGCAGAGAAAACAACCCTTGTAGGGCTTGTATATTTACTAGAAGGGATAGATGGTCATTAGAAAGTAAAGAAACTTGAACCCAAACCCTAGCCGCAAGGCCGAGTGAGGGCTACGACCCTCAAAACAAATTAGATCTCCCCTTTGATGTATATCAAATCACCTACAAAACAAAATTAAATAAAAGAAAAATCCAAACAACTATATATATAGTATATACACAAGGGAAGAGGAATTATTTACAAGGGTTAGAGAGAAACTATTCAGAAGAAATATTTTACAAAATAATTACAATAATTTACAAAACAAATTTCAAAGGGCTCTTGTAAGTAGATATATCAACTTATAGCACAAATTTGGAAATAAAATTTTTTCAAAATTTTTCCTTAGATAAATAGCAAAGAAAACCCCCTTTAATAAAATATTATAATGGATCTTCAAGGAAACCCACTATGGGTTCTTCGTTGTTGTGATGAAAGGTTCAATTATGAACTTATTCAAATGCTTGACACTTGATCTGAATATTTTCTACACAAACTCAAAATTTTTGTTAGATCCAATAGGGGTGAGTCACACTGTGAAAAGAAGCTCTAGTGATTCAAACAATAATCCACTAGATCTAGCAAATCAACAATGCTTCCAACCCAAATATAGGTGCAAAAGAGAAACTGTAAATGCAAAAGGTTATAGAACTTAATAAATTAAAGCACAAAGTAAAAATTTAAAGCATCATCAATTTAAATTTTCCACAACAAGCTGAAGAGATAAACCATAATCTTTCCCCCAAAGACTTTGCTTTATTATTGATCAAAAAAAATTACAGAGCTTCCAAAGCCAATACAGCATCCAAAGATGTTACAATGAGGAGCCTTTGTCTCAATTTATAGAAAATAGAGAGATCAAGATCAATGTTGCGAAAATCGTGATTGGGATAAAATCGTGAGGGTCCAAAAAATGAAAAAATCGTAAAAATCGAGAAAAAAATTGGTAAAAATAGGCAAAAACATCGGAAACATTAAAAAAATCTTTTTTTTTCAAATTTGTAAGTATCTAAAGCATCCACGAATTTTGACAATTTTTGGTTATTTTTATGATTTTATCGTGATTTTTATGATTTTATCGTGATTTTTACAATTTTTATCGTGATTTTTTTTATTTTGGAAAAAATCTTGATGAGTTTTTCACGATTTTTTGGCGATTTTTACAATTTTTTGGCAATTTTTTCATTTTGGAAAAAATTGCCGATTAAATCGGCGATTTAATCGTCATGCAGAAAAAATTATGATTTTCGCAACACTGATCTAGATCCCCCTCCAAGTGTAAAATGGCTAGGTCCAAGACGTTGCATGATTTTGACGTGATCCTGGAGAATAACTGCTAGGGTACTTGATCTATGCCAAAATTAAATCTTGTCCCTTGATTTGGACGAAGAAATTCGAATTCCATAATAAACTCTTTTTTTCCTACTCCAAAAAAAATTATTTTGAATTTTTTTCCTTAAAAAACCACTTTTGACTTGACCACCTTGGTCCACAAGTTTAGTTTTTCTTAAAAATTTGATTTTTACCTTGATGGATTACCTTCAAAAAATAATTTCTTTTGGACCCATGAATTTTCTTCAACCAACTAGACTCAGAAAATTAATTTTCTTGAAAAATAATTCTTTTCAAATTTGTTGTGGGTTTTTCTAGCCTTGGAATTGAGTTTGTCAAATTTTATTCTTCCTCAAGGAAGACCACCTTCTCCAAAATTCATTTTTTCTACTTGGAGAGAATTTTATTTTCTCTCAATTTTAATTTTTTGACTATTTTCTGGCTAATTTTTTGTAGCTTTCTGCAAGAAAACCAAAAATAAAAATAATTTGAGGGGAAAGACATAATTTCAACCCTCAAAAGGTGTTTGAACACAAAATTGAGGTGTAGAGGTTCTAATTATAAGTACTCTACCCCCTTCAACTTTTACAAACATTTGATTTTACAATTTACATCCAAATAATTATTAAATTTGTGACAAGTTGGAAATTTTAATAATTACAAATAGACACTTAGACTTAAACCAAATTCTGCGAGACTCAAGACATGATCTAGTATGATAATTACATGGACTCTATAACACTAAGACTCACCTAAGACCTTACCATCGAACCACACTCTAGCTTTGGGGGATGCGTGGGAGAAAAAATTTGCCAATTATTTGGGTTTGGAAACGCGAATAATTGGCGAAGGATAAAAAACTCCCTAGAGGAAACACTTTGCTAAGGGTCATAGGCTACCTAGATGTTTTTACATGACTTTATAAGCATACTAGAATCATTTTTACAATGAAGGCCCACAGGGCTGCAAAATTTGGATTTACAACTTTGATAAAATGTCGAAAAATAAATGATGATATTTGGATGTTTGACTGTTCGAACATGATGAAGTCCTTTTGAAAAAAATGTATGTTGTTATAGGGTAGTTGACACAGAGTGGTCAACAAGAGGTTTATAATTTAATATTAGCCCCTATAAATTATCTTCTAGCAAAATCTAGCATAGGACATAGTCTAACCTACCTTACTAGAGCTTATGTCTCCCTTTTTATTTGTTTCTTATGCATATCTAATATGCCACAAAACAATTTACCCTAGCCTAACCCTAACCTCTATTTGAAGGCCTTTGTTTGGTCAATTTAGTGTGTCCTAAATTGCTGCATTTAATTTGTCAATCCGGGATTCGTAAGCTGATGAAGTGCGGCGCACTATATGTGCAAGATAACCTATTTCTTAACTTTTTGTCGTTTTTGGTTTTCTAAGGTGAGATGGAAATTCTAAAATAAAAGCAAGTATGGTTATGTTTGTTCAAGGAAATGATATCCTCTATAATGATTTATCAACTTGAAACTTAAAAAGGAATTTGAAATTTACAATGACAAAACTTGAAGGAAATGAAAATGTGCTGCTGAAATAAAAAGGTGTTGCTAGTCTAATAAATCAAAACAGTAAACTATTGAGCATGAAAACCAAACTAAATAATGTTACCGATGAAATAGGTAACCTGACCTCAAAACGG
>CM076578.1:1661629979-1661868474 GCA_034641835.2 Pinus albicaulis | reverse complement strand
AACATCTAACACAACCTTTGTTAACTCGTTCACAACAACCATGATGGAATCATGTTGTCTAGTTGTCTTGGGAAAAACTATGATGAAATCCATGGAAATTACCTCCCATTTCCACTCTTGAATTGCAATTTGATATAGAAGTCCACCTGGATGCTTACACTCTACCTTAACCATCTGAAAATGCAAACATCTGGCTACAAACTCTGCCACATCCTTCTTTATATTCTGCTAATAATAGAACCTATTCATTGTAGTCAATGTCTTCTAGAAACATGGGTGACCCAAATATGGTTTCGCATGGAACTCCTTGAGCTCAACTTCGAGCTCACCGTTGTCTGATACATATAATGTCTCTAAATCTAATCAACCTATTTGTTGTGAGGCGATAGTCCAAAACCTGCACACGTGTACCTCGTACTACCATCTATACTTATACCTATACCCCATACCTATACATGTACTCGTATTTATCACCGTACATGTACTTGTACTATCACCTGTACATGTACCTATACCCTCCTGCAACCTGTGCACAATCTCCATATACTTGTGATCCTGTTGACCTGCCTGCAATATCATACCTTGTAAGTTTGTCCCATAGGAGCTAATCATTGCTAAGTGGTTTACCTGTACCCTCCTTCCAAGAGCATCTACAACCTTGTTCTCCTTTCCCTTGATGTACCTGATCTTGAAGTCAAACTCAATGATCATGCGCAACCATCTATCTTGCCTGGCATTCAAATTTGACCGGTCAAACAAGTACCTCAAGCCAATGTGGTCACTCATAAATACAAATCGTCTACCAAAAAGATAGTGCATCTACATCTTCAATGCATGTAAGATCGTCGTTAGCTCAATATCATGTGTCAGGTATTTCTTCTTGTGCTCGTTCAACTTTCGTGACTCATAGCATACCACCTGTCCATCCTGCTTAAGGACCCCACCAAGTCCTCTCTTGAAAGAATTTGTACACAGTACAAACTCCTTGTCCGAATCTACAATCTTTAAAACTGGAGCATGTGTCAACAACTGCTTAACCTGCTCAAAACTAGCCTCACACTCCTCTGTCCAATCAAACTTCTTTCCTTTCTTCTACAATGATGTAATAGAATAAGTGATATGTAAGAAGTTCCCGATGAGCCTCCTGTAATAACCTGCCAATCCCATGAATGATCTCACCTCATCTACATTCTTAGGAGCTACCCACTCCATGAGGGATCTTATCTTTTCTGGAACTACTACAATTTCAT
Organism: Pinus albicaulis; assembly: GCA_034641835.2. Taxonomy (NCBI): domain Eukaryota; kingdom Viridiplantae; phylum Streptophyta; class Pinopsida; order Pinales; family Pinaceae; genus Pinus; species Pinus albicaulis. Next base: position 1,661,867,224 of record CM076578.1, on the reverse strand, counting down.
CCTTGGAGACAACATGTCCCAAGTAATGAACCTTATTCTGGAAGATACTGAATTTTCTTAGCTTAGCATACAATTGATGCTCTCTTAACAACCTTAACCCTGCTGCCAGATTCTCGACATTCTCTTCCTAATTTTTATAATACACCAATATGTCATCAATGACCACAATAACAAACTTATCCAAATAAAGATGCAACACATTGTTCATCAAACAAATAGATGTAATCGGGGCATTAGTCAAATTGAATGGAACTACAACAAACTCATAATGCATGTACCTGGTCCTGAATGTGGTCTTGTAAATGTCCTTCTCTTTGATGCATGCCTGATGATATCCCGATCTCAAGTCGATCTTAGATAACACTACATCCCCCTTCAGCTGATAAAAAAAATCATTGATCCTCGGTACATGTTCTTGATGTTCACTTTGTTCAACTGCCTGTAGTCAATGCATAGTCTAAGAGTTCCATCCTTCCTCTTCACAAACAACATTGGTGCACCCCATGGTGATACACTTGGACTAATTCACCCTTTGTCAATCATATCTTTCAGTTGCAACTTTAACTCTACCAACTTAGGTGTGCTCATCCTGTAAGGTGCCTTTGATGTCGGAGCTACCCCTGGCATCAACTCAATAGAAAATTTTACCTCCCAGTGAGGTGGAAACTCTGAAATATCTGCTAAAAACACATTCTGAAACTGCTGCAAAATTGGATACCTTTTCAACACATCTACATCCTCAATTTACTTAACTTTTGCATTAGAGATATGAATTGCAAATAGCACCCACCCTTTCTTGCAACTACACTTAGCATGCATAGTTGTCACCATCCTAAATGATGTGGCTTTATTCTTTTCTTGTAAAAATCTTGGTTCCCCATTATAATCCAAGCACTTAATAGCTTTGTCATAGCAATCTACCTTGGTCCTGTGAAGGTATAACCAATCCATACCCAATAGCATATTGTAGGAACCCAACGACAATATGTTCAACTGCATTGTTGTAGGCATACCATTTAACTCAAATGCACAATCTCTTACCCAATGGTGAACTCTTTTCTTCATAACTATGGCCAAATAAACTAACCAATATTCTACATTCATTTCCCTACTCAAACCACACTTATCTACCAAGTCAAGACTAACATAGCTATAATTAGATCCAGGTTCAATCAAAATAGAAATATCTTGATCACAAAGCTTATTGTCCATCTAAATGATAAAATTATGGTGATCTGCCTGTTGATTTTCCACTACCGCATAAATAGGAGGAATGCTCTTCCCAACATCCCCAACAGTCTTTGCCTCCTGTGCACTGTATATCTTAAGCCTACCACCCTGATTTTGTGGATAATCTCTCTTAAGATGCTCTTCACTACATGTATAACATTATAACCGTCTCATACAATTACCTCCATGCTGTGGTTGTGATCTATGCTTCTGTTGTGGCCTATGTCCCTGTCCAGCTGCATTAAACTTCTTTTACAATGCCACGCTTTCTTTCTCATCTGCATTCTGAGGCCTTGCTCTCTTAGGTTTCCATTTACCTTTACCTTTGTCCTTCCCTTTTCATCCTTGTTGAGACTCATTTTTTCACTTTGATTGTTCATAGAAATGATTCAACTTCCTAATGACTTCCTCAAGTGATCGAGGCTCATCTTACTCAATCTGATCTTTGAATGCTAATGGAAGACCACTAACAAATCGTTGAACTTTAGCCTTCTCATCCTCAAGATATGGTACATACTGCAATAGCTCCAATACTTTTGTTGTGTACTCTTCATTTGTCATTGATCCCATCCTTAGCTCATAGAATTTGTTAGCCTTATTTCGTAGTACCTCTCTAACAAATACTTCTTCCTAAAACGCCTTTTTAACTCATGCCAACTCAAGTCCTCTATTATGATATCTCTGATCCGCTTCACATCTTCCCACCAAATGTCTGCTTTACCTTTCAAACTGAAGATAGGAATCCTAGCCTTCATGTTTTATGTGTACTCATGCAACTCGAAGAATTTGTTCATTCCAAGTATCCAAGCCTCTGCATCTTCTGGTTTCTTCAAGTATCCATCAAAATTAGGTGGTTTTTCTTTCTTGAATTCGTCAGGAAAGTATCCCCTGTCACTCCTCCTGTAAGGATGATACCGATGATGATCGTGATGTCTATCCAAACCAAAACTAGAATGGTACCTGTACTCATCAACCCTCCTATCCAAAGTATCCAACAACCTGCCATATCTCACTATGTTTGCTCTATCTGACCTGTGTCTACCAGAAGACCTATTGCCATATGCCCCATTAGTTATGTCCTCCTGTCCATAGTTGATCCTAAGTGGCCCTTGCTTCTCCAAATCTAACAAGCTCTGAAGAAGTATCACATTCACCTCTTCTTGTTTCTCTTGTGAATGTATGATTTTATCATTGTCTGCCTTATAAATCCTTATTTCTTCCTTTAGGCTTCTCAATGTGGCTGCCAAATCAGAAGAGTGCTCACCATGTTGCTCATATGACTCATAGCGAGAGTCCTTGTAGTCTACCATATTTCTATCCATGTTGATCTTTCTTCCTTCCAAGCATAATATGTCAGCTAAACCAATTAATAATAAACCAACGTATCTTAGTGTAATTTGGGGAGGATACATCCCGCAAGATCAATCAATCATCGTAATACATGTATATACAAAATCATAACAACATATAAAATTGTAGCACATGGTATATCAACACATGAACATCATTCTAGTTGGAGTCCAGTCATAGATGCATAACCATACCAAATACACACCAATGAAAACTTGACCACACACAATCACAAGCACAGACCATACACAAGCACAAACAACATGTACCCAACATGATTGACTAATGCATGTTCAACATATGACACCACACGAGCAAGCATCTATGGAGAACACACAAGCATGACGAATATGTGACCTAACATAAACAAGCAATGCATATTCAACATGTAACAATATTTAAGCAAGCGTGAACGGAAAATACATAAGCATAAACAACACACAATCAATCATATAGACATGACAACATCACCATCAATCCTTCCATGGCGACACCACTGCCACCATGGCTAATACAACATAGATGCAACAAACACATACACCATAGGTATGAGAAACACATATGCAACCAATATAAAAGCATGACCAATGTTGGGAGAAATAATTGTTAGATTAAACCTCCTAATATTTAATTTGTCAATCTGGGCTCGTAAACACGAGCTGCACTGCACTTCTTGATTCAGGTTGTACGTCAGAGTTTAAGGTTTCCTTTATAATGATCATTTAGGTAATTAAACATATGAATACTTGTAAATAAACAACTCTTGAAAATGCAATCAAACTATCTCGCTAACACTAGTAGGATTAATAATCATCTTGAAAACTTGAAATCTTCGTTAACTTGACCTATTCTACTTTTGAATTGAAATTTGTACTTAAATGAGAGCTGAATTATTGAGTAAGCAGATTTCACACATCAACTCAGTAATTCAAAATCCAAATCCTAGAGCAAGAGAAACTTCACACCAAATTCAATGTCTCAACAATAAATAAAAGATGTTTTTGCTAAGGTCTGATCTAAATTCTCTGCATCACTCACTTAATCAACTAGGATTAAAAACTTTGATCTTTCAAATTTATCTAATCTACACACACCATCTACTATTTTGACAACCTTAGAGGCAATCCCAATTATTAAATCTTGCATAATTCAATCAAACCCTCACTTTGTGAATTGCTATTAGACACACAAAAACGTACTTGAGAGACTATGTTACCATTGCATTCAACGTGAATTAAATTTCTCTCTCTTTCAACAAACTAAACTCAAGCAACCTACTTAAGATTTCAACAAACCAGTACTTTGTCTTCTTAATGAAAGAGACAAGTCACTCTGCTAATTTGCAATTTTGACTTATTCAAAATCCAACAAATACACACTATACTAAGGCAAGCTAATGGAAAGTACCTTAAAAACTTGGAAACTAATATTTCACCCACACTGTTCACACTGCTAATGAAATTCACACTTGGCAACACTCCTTAACTATTTTAATTAAATGGAAACTATATAATCTATCTAATGTTCCTGAGTGCTAATGGAAAAGAGACACAAATCTTAAATTGCAGAGACTATGGATTGAAACAATTGAGATATTATCAACACATAATCAAACCAATATAGCACTCACCATTCTCTTGTTAACTCAGAATATGATGACAAAATAAATTGAAAACATACTATCGAGAAATTGATTAATCAAATCATAATCACACTGTGCAAGTGTAAAACTCCTATTCAATATTTACGCTAGAAACCTGAGGTCCTATTTTACAACCATAGTGACATAACTCTTATGAATTCAATGATGAAACCTCAAGGAAAGGTTAACTTCAACCATACTTTGTTCGGAGCAAAGCTCAATCTAGGTCGATGCAGATAACGTGAAGGTTGAAATGCAATTCCTATGGGAGCGATCAGATTCGGCTATAGTCACAATGATATTGCCAATTAAATCCTGGAGATACACAATTTCCCACTATGACAACGTTCCATTAATGTTGAGATTGCTCTCTACAATGCTAGCCATGCAATTTGGGGATTTAACATGAGGTATTCAGCAATCCGAATTAACCAACTCTCAAGATCGATTTTTGAAAGCAGCTGGTTTTTCCATCCAGCATTTAAATCAATTGATATTCATGCACCACAACAATGGAAGTAAACCGAAACACAAATCGATTTCAAAGACAATAACTCTGCAATTTAAATCAATGATACGTGAAACTCCAGCAACATGGATCAAGCCAAAACCAAATCGATTTCCAAAATTAACTAACTCTGCAATCATACATTCAAATCAACGCATTCTTGGAACTTCAGCAAATGTGGATCAAGTTTTTTTTTTTTTTTTTTTAGTCTATTTTCATAAAAACAGTACATGGTTCAAGTTACATTTCCAGATATATGATCTGAATACCAAAAACATACAAGCCATAGCATAGACTATGGCCAATTTAGATATCAAAGACATCAGCCTTTACAAAGGTATATCATCCAAATGAAAGACATGGATTTAGCATAGAAAAACATAAACATAATTTCCAGGCAAGTAGGCCTAACAACATATCCACAATATCTGATATCATTTCGCCCCTATACCAAAAAACAAAAATACCCGGCTCACCTGTACCCATCGTTTACAACCTGCACATAAAAACATAATAGCAACCTCAGCCTCGTTTATAACCTGCATATAAAAACATGATAGCAGCCTCACCTGTGTGACGATGTCGTCCAGTCCAATAACCAACCCATCAAGCATGTATGTCCCTGTAGGCTAGGGAATAGGAATATCATTTGTCCAGATGCATTGACCACTTCTATAATGTTGAACCTACATGATGCCGAAGTCCATACCAATCCCCCTCTTTGATAAACCATCTGCCCTAGTGTTCATCTCTCTATATATGTGTGTCATAGCTGGCATGTCCATTTTCCCCCATAATCGTTGTGTCCTCATCAACCAGCCCTGAGAAGCAGGTTGGGATAGAACAAACCTGCTAGCCACCGCATCAATGACAGTGCACGAGTGACCATAAATAAAATCCTCCTTAAATCCAATGTTGTAGCCAGCAAGTAAACCACCCCATAGAGCCATGAGTTCCGCAAGGATGTTGCTTCAATGACCTCCATTCCAGCATATTTGTATTCTTTTCGTCATGGAGATCTTAATCCATGCCTCGCATCCCATCATCCCCTCCTGGCATGCTCCATCAAAAAATATCGCAGGGAGTGCAATAGGATGAGGCCTATTCTCGTGAGATCCGTCAACAACACCAACCGCCACAGGCACCCTAAAATCAATCCATTTCATAACAACAACATGAACATGTGTGTGGGAGAAAACATTGCCCTCAAAAGTCCTCCTGTTTTGTGCCAGCCATACTTCCCAAATAAGAAAAAAAGGAAGAGCTTGAAATTTACCCTTGGTACTGTCCCACCTTCGCACTGCCTCCATGAAATCCACAGGAATCCATAATGGATCAATGATATGCTAACTGAAAAGCCTCCAGATCTGTAGCACCACCGGACATGTAAAGAAAAGGTGTTTTACTGTTTCAATTGCATTATAACATAGTACACAACAACTCGACCCCTGAAAACCCTTTTGCGTAAGGGAATCCCATGTGAGGATCCTATTCCTCCATACCAACCATCCGAAAAGGAGTATCTTGGGGGGAATGTTTTTTTTCCAGAAAGTCCAAAAATCCTTAGAAATACCATCCACCGCAGATAGAGAAATTAAATAGAGATATGTATCGTGGACATTGATTGCCCCCTTCTTAATTACACCATCCCATGAAATCACATCCCCCTCGCAGCTGTAGCATAAACCTGCTGCTATAATGTTTTGGGTATATAACCTCCAATCCTCCGCGTCCCTGCTAGTAAGTCCCAGTGACCCATCTGTCTTCATAATGGGAGCCCCGTGAGCCCAATGATGTATAATTTGAAAAAAATGAAAGATCCCTCGATGCGAGAGTCTATGAACAATCCGCATGGTGGGTATGGATTTGTCACCCATACCATATATACGACTAGAGACCAATGATATTTTTAAACCATTGCCAAAATGCCAGACGAGCCTATTAGCAAATATTGGGAGGATCTTCTTAAACCCCTAGCCAGATCTCCGAAATACATATGGGCAGGACAAATTGTCCATGGAATAATTGTTGAAGCGGATCACCGCGCAGATATTTGATGCAAATGATATCATTCCATATATCAGACCCTATAAGAGCCCTCCACAAAGACTTGATGAGCAAGGCAGTATTGAAAACACAGATGTTGAGCAGTCCCCAACCGCCGCACCTTTTTGGCAAACATAACTGTTCAAACTTGCAGAGGTGTATTTTGTTTTTCATCCCCATCCCGCCCCACAAGAACTTAGCCGAGATTTGATTGAAACTAAAAACAATTTGTTCTAGAAAATAATATAAATGACCCCAATATACTATCAACTACATGAGAACCACTTGGATCATAACCACTCTGCCCCCCAACGAGAGCCATCAATGGGTCCACCTGCATATTTTGGCTCTGACCCTCTCCAGCATCCACCTCCACTCCTTCACCCAATACCCACATGTTTTGATTCTACATCCCAGATATGTGAAACCATCCTCAGCCTCCTTTATATGTACACCCATGAAGCTACCAATAAAATTGATCTCCTCTTCATCACCATGTTCAGAAATCAGAAAAGATTTGTTCTTATTTATAGAAAGACCAGTAGCCCGTCCAAAACGACATAGGAGGTAATGAATATAGAACCAGTGATTTCTGATGATTTTTCAGAAAATGAGAAGGTCATCAACAAAAAGTGAGTGAGTGATACTTACGTCCTTTGATAAGGCAAAACCAGATATAAAACGAGATGTCACCGCCATCTTCATTAACCTGCTAAAACCATCCATGACCAAAATGAAAATGAGGGAGGATAAAGCACATCCCTGCTGAATCCCCCGTTCAGCTCCAAAAATTTTTGTTGGTGATCCATTTATAATAACAGCAAAAATCGCAGAGGAGATACATGCCATAATCCATCTTATGATATGAACAGGTAAACCAATCTTAAGGAGCATCATACGAATCTATGACCAGTCAATAGAGTCGCACGCTTTATGTAGATCAATTTTCATGATGAGGGCCTCCTTCTTACCAGCATGCATAGAATGCATAACTTCTTGTGCAATCACGATTGCATCATGTATTGATTGACCTTTCGAAAAACCATATTTCTCCTTGGAAATGTGTTTAGACAAAGTCAGCTTCATCCTATTGCAATGATTTTAGATGTAATCTTATATACAACATTACATAGAGCAATCGGCCTGAAACATAAATCGATTTTAAAAATTAACTAACTCTGCAATCATACATTCAAATCAACGAATTCTTGGAACTTCAGCAAATGTGGATTAAGCTAAACATAAATCGATCTTCAAAAATAATCAATGCTACAATCAGAATTTTAAATCAAACAGTGTGTATGAATTACCTCTAACTAGTTCTACAGGAGTTGATCTGGTTGTGGTGGGCCCTTACCACACCTGGAATCAGCTTGGAAACTTACAGAGATGAACTAAGCTTCAACTCATCTGATTCAAGAACTCATTGAATTCATAACAATCGAATTTGATCAGCAACACGCCATGACGGATTAAAAAAACACGAATTTAATTACTGGATCACAGAGTTACAATATTCAAGTTTGATGGCAAAGTCGAATTACCATCCTCACTGTATGTCCTCCCCTTTATATGTCTCAGTTTCAGGCTTTATAATCAGCCTTCAATTTACAAAATAATATGCAAATCAGATCCAACTGATCCCTTTACTAACTTAATCTATTAGTTTATATTACAACATTCAATTTTTAGCATTCGGTTCAACAATGCTCCATACATGGCCATGGAGATAAAATGAAATTGATTTTACATGTTGTGATGTGTTGATCTGTCTTAGTTTCAACTGCCTATGACCAAAAATCCAAAACAAGGCTGTTTTGGGAGATTTTAACAATGCTAGAAATTTCCGAATTTTACATAAATTAGCCTCAAGCCCCCCTAAATATCTCCAAAACCGTGCGGAATTTGGAAAAAATGGTATTAGGTTAGTAAATTGGTTATACTAGGAAAAAAACCCATGTGCCCAAATTTCTTATTTCTCCTTTCTCTGCATGGAAATTGAGGCACAATATGGCAGTTTAGAGTTTTTTACAGATTTGGCAAAATTGGGTAATTTCCTTCTAGAGACCCATATGAATGAGCTGGGTGGAATCCAACTTATGGAGAGGTATAATAATGTTATTTTTGATAATAACCTCTCCCGGATTCTCCGGAAACACACCAAAAGTGTGAAAGCCCCAAATTAAGCATTCCCATACTTAGTTGACTTGTGAGGGATTTCAGCAATGGAACCCTGTAATAAATGTACTTCAATGAAACCGTCATCAGTAAAACATGAAAAAATCATCTGTAATCATTTATAAGTGAAGAAATTTATGATTATTAACCACAAAGAGTATTTAGCTGCAAGTGACAGAATTAGGGTATAACACGAGCTAAAAACCTAGGGTTTTAGGGTATAAACAATGATGTTTCATGATGAAAACATGGGAATATACGAGGCCCAACAACTAACACACCGCCCATCCAATCCAAGGGTTGAAACATGCTCTGATACCACTCTGTAACACCTCCTTACCACATGTACACAAGCAACCGACCAACAGGGGTAAATATGTGATGAGAGGCTACTATAATGAGATTCAACCTCCTAAATGACCTTAAGGAAGTGGAACCCACAGAAACATAGCATACAAACCTTATCCACAATCAATGACACCCAGGAGCTAACCCAACCTTTAAGGCCTCTAACCCCTGAGTCACACTAACCTTTTTGCCTTTTCAAGCCATATTCGCAAGTATGGCACTGCATGCCAGCGCCCAAGAGGCTAAAACCGCAAACATAACACTGCATGCCAATGGCCAGGGCCCCAAATACTCAATTATGTGCTTGCGGCTCTAGGATTTGAGCCACCTTTCAGGCCCAGAGCCCAGGTCACTACCCATAACTTCATGAAAGGTCAAACATGATAAATAACAATAGGACAATGATGTAGAAGCAAACATATCATCAAGGACTCAACTAGATCCCTCCTAGCCATGACAGGCATTTTGTCAAACATGTCACAAACATTGAATCTATAGGTATAAACAAAAGATTTAAGCAGAGGGGTCTCATACTTATCTGAGAATCGCTACGAATCATTGCTCCCTTATATCGTTAGCTTCCATACAATCTATTTGAACATAGATACATTGTGCACTCATTTGCAAGTAAAAACATGGAGAGAGCCATACAACATCATTGATAAAATACATGCTTATAACCAGCATAATAACAACATAAATACAATGGTCCATACAACAACAATAGAATCCACATAATAACCAGTACATTTGCATACCAAATACCAAAGATATGATCCTCTCATTTGTGGATATAAAAACCAACCGGAGATGGGACTTCCACGTTCCACCCGACCATAGATTGGCTGAGCCAAATCTCTCTTCAGCCAATCACCCCCATGCCATATTCCAAGCATGAATGTGGGACTCAAACTGAAAGAACCAACTAGGGCATCCTAAGGTTAAGCCACCTCACCCTCATTAATAGAAAATAGGCTTTATCGTGATCCATCCTGGTGTGAAAATTCCAATAACTCTGGAATCCTATTGCAGCAAATTCAAGATATTCACCTAATTGTTAACTTTCTAACTTAACAATATATTTTCAGTTTACTACGGAAAACCATGAATACATCATAATACAACATACACAAATAAACTGTGGAAGAAATACAAGTGCATAAACAAATCTTAACAAGCATAGATCAGACAACCATCTGACACATTTATATTTGGAATAATGTCCCTGGAAAAACCCAATGCGGGAAAATCGGTGCAACAGATCTGAGGGTTTATTTATTATGTAGTAAATATTTCTGAGTACAAATCTATGATTGACACATCCGTCAAATCATACAGAGAAACCGACAAAAGATATCTTGTGAGACAAACCTCACTCCTTCATGGGAACCCGACACTGATCTACACTAAGACGGGACTGCCATGCACTGCCTCTACGTCACCCACGCAATCTCTGTGTCACAACTACAACTGCCCTTCTGCCTCTGCCTCTGCGCTGGTCTCACTGCTGGCTAGAAACTGAGGCCTTCTAGCCTTCGGAAAACCTCTCCAGGATCTGGCACTGGCCCAACGCTGTCTCCTTAGCGGGAAAATGACTTCCCTTTAGCCTCTGTGTCACCCACATAGTCTCTACGTCACAACTACGATTTCCCTTCTGCCTCTGCCTCTGCGCTGGTCTCACTACTGTCTAGAAACTGAGGCCTTCTAGCCTCCAGAAAATCTCTCCAAGATCTGGCACTGACCCAACGCTCTCTCCTCAATAGGGAAACAACTTCCTTCAGCCTCTACATAGTGACTACGTAGGCACTACATCACTAGATCTGCGCTGCTGCTGTGGCTCTTTCGGTCTCTGCCACTATGTACTCTCTAGCTTAGGAATCCTTCCAACTGGAACTACTGCCCCTCTCTGCAAAAGATCTCTCGATCAACTTTTCTTCCTAAGCACTGATCACTAAAGAAATCGATCTGTGATCTCTACCTTGTGTCTCCAAATTTTCCAAATGACCCTTCAAGCCAATATTATAGTCTTCTCGTTGAGACTTCAACGACCCAAATTAGATCTCTAATCAACGAATAAGATTAACTTTTGACTTGATCTATTTATTCTTGATCATTCTCACTCATATTCTATTAATTCACTTCAATTATTTTACTTTCCTAAGTTTAGACTTAGGGTCCCTTTAAAAATAATTAATTAATTCTATAGAATACAATCTGAGTGGAATTTCACCAAATGTTTCTAGGTTATCTGGAATACATGTGTCTAAGCCTCTCCACAAAATTTGAGACTTAGATCACATCCGATGCTGCCCCAAATCAACACTCACTCGTAGCGAGGAATGTGCTCTAACAATATGCCCTGCTAGACACTGCTATGACCCTGAAGCATCTCCCACTGTGCTACTGATGTTTGACATTTCTACCCATCAACTCTACGCAAATGTTGCATCTGTACTACTGCTGACACTACCACTGTCAACATTACTGTACTGCAAATCCCTCTGAATTCTGCATCCGTGTTGTTGTTGACTCTGCCACTGCAACGCAATTGCTTTCTGCAATTGAAAAACATCCAAAATTGGAAAAGTATACTGTATCTTGGTGATTAATATATGATTGTTACTAGCCTTTGACTTGTCCCTCTGAATTTTCTGTGCTACTACTGCTTTGCACTGCTTAGACTCTGGCACTGCTAAATATTACACTGTCACTTCTCCACTCCTCTGCACCAACTAGCACCCATCCATCCCACTACTGCTAGTTTGGGCTCCTATAGCAAGGTGATGATCCGAGAGGTGGACTCCTCAAGGTTCCTGCCTAATCTTGTAGATATCTGGGTCTACAACTCCAAATCAACCCACTTCCATCCTGGAGTTATATGAGCAATCATAGAAAACTTCGCCTCTATCTTTGCTGCTCCAGCCCGATGATCATGCTTCTCATCCTAGTCCTTCTTTCCGATAGGACATTGTGTGGTGTAATGTCCCATCTCGCTGCACTGGAAGCATTTGATCTTTGACAGATCCTTCTTCCTCCTATGTTTCTCTTGCTTCCCCTTTGATGCAAGTTTCACATCCTCTTCCTCCTCCTTCTTGATCTTCGAACCATTGTTGTTGTCGCCCTCAAGTTGACACTTGAGTAAGTCTCTATGCATATCTTTATGCTGAAGTGTTCCCACATTGACTCCTAGTCTGACAAGTTCTCTCTGCCCAGGATGCATTGGAAAAAAAATTGATAATCCTCAGACACTCAGTTGAGGTCCAATTCGACCATCCCTATGGCCTTAGGAGTTGCTCCTACAACTTCCAATTGATATTGGTTTTCCTGAAGTCTAGACAGGAATGGATCAATGTGTTCTCCTTTATACATCTCGATAGTCTGCATTTTCTCCTCCATAAACATCTTTCGTTGCACGAAAGACCCTTGATATAGCGTTTCCACCCCACCCCACATCTCTTTGGCTGTCCCTTTGCTAAATATGTGAGAAAATATGTGATATCTCACTCCATCGAGGAAAAACCACTTGGCTTTAGCCATATTCTAAGGCACATAATGGTGCTACATCCACCAATTCAACTTGGGCACTGTCGATAAAGTGCTTGAGGTCATGTTCATCTAGAAGGAAGGTGACCCATGCCTTCCGGATGACATAGTTGGAGGAACACTCCAACCGATCTTGGTCATGGCCATCTTACCCAAACGTTGTCGATCTGCTGCCTCTCACCCTCTACGCAATTGGATTAACAAACTCTTGATGGAGCAAGCCACAAAATATGTTGCTATTGCGTGGGGAATCTGAGTTTCTTGGGCAAGAAAACTCATTGAGGTCAGAAATCCCCAAAATTGTGTTTCAGCTGCACTTCCTAACGCTTTGCACCAACAATCACTGCTGCGAGGTCAAATGCATCACTACAGTTGTTGATTTTCATAGATCAACTGCGCTGCTCCCTCTACCTCAGTTAATCAACAATTTGGAACAATCCTACCTCTCTGTTAACTCACTCATAGAGAGATTTTATTACTGGTCTAGCCCTCCTGGCTTGGACTACGTAATCAACTGAGAAATCAATCTGCTACTTACGCAACTCTTTGATCCCAACTTCACCAATGTTGAATCTACTTGATATGTTCTTTACGTCTCCTACACTCAACTTAAACAAGCTCTGATACCATGTGAAAATTTCGTCAACTCAAGAATCCTATTGCAGCAACTGGAGTATATTCACATAATTGTTAATTTAACTTAACAATACATTTGAAATTTTTCTACGGCAAACACTGAATACAACACGCTACAACCTACACCAATAAATTATGGAAGAAATACAAACGCGGAAACAAATCTAAACAAGCATAGATCACACAACCATTCGACACAGTTATTTTTAGACTAATGTCCCCGGAAAAACCCACTGCCGGAAAACCAGTGCAACAGATATGAGGGTTTATATATTGTACGTTAAATATTTTTAGTTCAAATATATGATTGACACGTGCATCAAATCATACAATTAAACTAATAGATAGATCTTGTGATACAAACCTCACGCCTCCACAGTGGTTGGCAATATGATGCAATATGTTGTCCTTGTTAACTTATGAAAGTTGATGAAACTACTTGATGAAGCTGTTGGAAACTAACTTGATATACTAATTAATGATGTAAATATACAATAAGTACAGAAGTTGCAGAAGTAAGAAATATCAGTATGTGCAAAAGTAATGATGAAAAGTGTATGTCATAATGCATACGCAGGTTTGCTTGATATAAGTAGCGTATGCACGTGGGAAATAACGTGCCAAGTCGCGTATGGTCAAATGCGCTCTAAATATGTAAAACCAGGGGTTACTACCATGGTATTGACCCATTGTATTGAGCGTTGGGTTGTCTATTTGACCCCGTCCAGGAATACCATCGGAAGAGGTGTGGTTTTGGCTCATGGTATTGATAAAGGGTAAACCTATATAAGGAGAAGAAAATCATTGTGCAAAGGGGGTGCAAGTGTCTGGGTTTGAATGAATACTTCACTCTAAAATATGTCTGAATGGAAAGGGTAACAATTTGATGATAGATCTGAATCTGTGATGCACCTATGAAGAAAATGATGAAGAAGGGAATCTAGATCTGAAATGTATTTGTATCTTCTAGATCTGTTTATGGAATGCTTAGATCTGAGATGAGGCGAACATCTGTCTGAAGTAAAGGGTAAAATTTGAACTGAATATCTGATCTGAAGAAGGTATGCTACTCTATAATGTCTAAAGATACTATCTACGCTAGTTAGCCGCAGAGGAAGCGCGTATATACGCGGGTTTACTGAAGAGAAAGCGCGTATGGGAAGAGAAATTAATTCTGTAATTTGTACAGAAGTATACGCTGGTTGATATGAATGGAAGCGCGTATATACGCGGTATCAGTGAATGGAAAGCGCGTATGCAAAACAAGGAGTTGAACGGTTGTGGTATGAGATGTACGTGCAATTACCCATTGGTTTTACGCTGCTCTGTCCAATGTATTAGTTTGATGTATGATTGAGCTTAAATGTGTGGAGTGGGTCCAGTCTGAAAATATGATGAAAAGTGGCCTGCAAGGTGTGCTCTAAAGGAAGCTTTTGGATCCAGTGTGAAAATTGATGAAACGTGGTCCATGATGGTGCTGAGGGCTGTAGCCTTCAGCCAGGGGGTTGCTTCCTTCCCGAGGTGAGCGTTGTGTGGCTTGGTCGTAGCTCGCTTCCGGGGGGGAGGGGCGTGAGCGAGGGGTTGTAGCTCCCTTCCGGGAGAGGGTACAGTAAGCGAAGAAGGTTGTAGCCTTCTGCCCGAGGTAGGTGCACATCTTGAAAAGCCATGAGTCTGCGCCAGTACATGGTTGTAAGATGTTTTCTCTATAATAAAATGTTGAAGGCTGAGACAACGGCAGCGGTGGTTTTCTCCCGACTTGGGTTTCCACATAAAATCCTGGTGTTCATGTGTGTTTCTTATGTGTGATGGTTTATTCTGTTATTACTGCTCATGCTTACTATTTATTGAACATCTAATGAATGAATAATGGAATGATATAAGTGAAGAATTATCTGCATAATAAGATTGTTGGACATACGCATGTTTTATTAAGTATATCTGCATGTATACGCAAGTTGGATACATGAAAGTCGCGTATGTGTTTTGAAGTAAGAAAAAGTAAAAAAATTTGAGTATGCCCTAAATACTGATTCACCCCCCCCTCTCAGTATTTTTCCCAACAATTGGTATCAGAGGAGGTCCTTCTGTAGAAGCTTGATCGCTTGAAGGAGATCTGTCGAAATGGGAAGTCATGAAGGGTTAATTTCTATAAGGCCACCTCTATTCAATGGAAATAATCTGTTATTCTGGAAGATACGAACAAAAGCATATCTGCAAAGTCTTGGTGCAGAAGTATGGGCAATCATGGAAGAAGGTTATCAGTATCCGGCAAGTATTCCTACTGATGCAGCAGAAAGGAAGAAATATGAAGTCAATGCCAAAGCAGTCAATGTTTTGTTAGGAAGCATGTCTGAACCAGAATTTTCTAAAGTGATGCAGCTAAATTCAGCAAAAGAAATATGGGACAAAATCATTCTGAGCTATGAAGGAGATACAAAGGTAAAAAGTGCAAAAATCCAAACTCTCCGAATTGAATATGAAAATTTAAGGATGCATAGTGATGAGAGTATTGCCAGTGTCTTTTTACATCTAGATGATATTGTAAATCGTATGAGAAGTTTGGGTGAAACCATAACCGATACTACTCTGGTGGAAAAAGTCTTAAGATCTTTGACTTCAAAATTTGAGTCAAAAGTATCAGCTATTGAAGAAAGGCAAGATATGCAAACTCTTACTATTGTTCAACTACATGGTATTCTGACTGCTTATGAAATGAGACAAGGAGGTCCCTCTCAAATCAAAGAAGCTGCTTTTAAGGTGTGTGCAAAAGGAAAAGAAAAGGCAGATGTCAAGGAATCAAATTATATATCAGAAGAAGAAGAAGAAAATTTTGTGAGAAAACTCCAACTAGGAACTAGAAGATTCAAAGGTAAGCTTCCCTTCAAGTGTTTTTCTTGTGAAAAAGTTGGTCATTATGCTGCTAAATGTCCTTATGAAGATAATCATGGTAAAGGGAAACAATTTGAAAAGAGAAAGAGTTATTATGCAAATGAAGTGTCAAGTGAAGATGAAGAAGATTCTGACCAAGAACTACAAGTGCTCATGGCAAAGAAGCAAAAGAAGAAGGCCACTGAAAAAGAGACATCTCAGAAAACATGTGCAGCAGAAAATGAAGAAGATAAAACAGGTATTGATAATTGTTCTTGTGATTCACTTTCTTGGGCATGCAATGATGAATATAGTGAAAGGAATATAATGGATCCAGAAGAAGCTCTCAAGATTAAATTTGAAGAACTACAAAGATCATCTAATAAGCAAGAATCTATCTACAAAGAGATGATCTCTCAAATGAAAGAACAAATAGAAATGCTGAATGGACAGGTAGACAAGCATCAAAGGTTTCATACTTATGCATCCAATCGAATTAAAAGACTAGAAGCAGAAATCAACGATCTAAATGCAGATCTCGAAAAATCAAACAAGAAGAATGCAAGACTTGAAGCTGAAATCATTTCTCTCAAAGAAGATCTGGAAAAACTTGAAGTAGAAAACATCTCTCTGGAAGCAGATCTAGAAAAATCAAACAAGAAGAATGAAGAACTTGAAGCAAAAATCATCTCTCTAAAAGCAAATCTCGAATCTTCGAATAAGAAGAAGGAAGAACTCTTACAAACTTTTGAAGATCAAGAAAATGGGTTGAAAGAAGAGATTCTAAATCTGAATGATCAAGTAGAAGAAGGAAAAAGGGTCGACGAAAGTATGAAGAAGCAATGCCAAAGATTGGAAGTTGAGGTAAACATTCTCAAAAGTAAATTAGAAGAAAAGGATAAACTTTTGAGGTTTCGAATGGTAAGATTAAGATTAATATTCTTGAAAGTAGTCGAAAGGTCCTTCACCAAAAATTGGTACGAGTTTCATAAAGATGTTAAAGAGAGAATCAGATTCCACGAAAAGGAAGTGCTAAAAGATTAAAGAAGGATGTCCAAAGCAAAGAAACACAGAAAATGAAAGAGACAAAAGGCAACAAAAATTATGAATTCTCAAAGGAAATCTTTGGCTCTAACTATAGGAAATGTCAATAATGTTAGCAGATGCTTTAAATGTCATAATTATGGGCATGTTGCGGCAAATTGCCAGAAACGGATCATTTCGGTCACAATCGAACGATTCTGTTCGAGAAGGTACTGTTTTGGTTTCTTGAGGATATTTTTTCTACGCGTGGTCATAAAGCAGTTGATTGCAATAGAAGGAAGAATAGAATAACACATTATGATCCTTATGCTTACTTTTCTGGTCACATAAGATGCTATACTTGTAACAAGTATGGACATGTGGAAAAAGAATACAGGATGAACAGATATGAGAAATTGGATAACTTCCAGCACACAAGTAGAAAGTTCAAGAAAATTTTGAAAAAGAAGGAGGACCGTTCAGAAACGTAGGGAATATTGACCCGACTGCAGCCATCCGCTTCTGAAGCTTTCTTCTCTTAATGACTGCAGGAGTGATGTGAGATAAATTATAGGGATTAGTAATGTATCATCACAGGGGGAGAAATGTATGATGATTCTCATGGTTAGTTTGGTTATTCTGGTTATGTTTACTTCTGACAAAGCATCTGATGTAAAGAAGACAGGTACAGGTGGTACAACTTCAGGGGGAGATGAAGGAATGTGAAATTTTCAATGTGTCACTTTCCATACGCGGATTCAGTGAACTAAATATTAACGTATACACGAGTTACGAGTGAAACCGATCGACGTACTAATGATAAAGAAAATTTGTATGACATTTGAAGATCGAAGCATAGGTTCGAAATTTGTCGGTCGACTACTTGTGATTGTATTGTTAGCGTTGAATTTCATTTCTCGATCTAAATGATGATAAAATGATACATGGTTTCTTGTAATGAGATTATGGATGAGCCCTGTTTGCTTTTTGCTGAAGAGTATTCTTTGTTTTCACACATGGATGAGATGGAAGTATTTTGATTCAGAGATAAGGACAGATCATGCAGAGATTGTTGCTCATAACTTGCTGTTGAAAGAGTTTCAGGTTGCACAAGCTAAGGAGGAGCCTTGGTCATATCGAAAGGATGCTTGGATGCACATTTTCAGGGGGAGCATTAGCCTTGCTGAGTATAATGCATTGTTGGCATTATGATGATTCTGAAATAAGATCTCTCTCTCTTGAGGTCTTTCTGGTACTGGTCATAAAAATTCATAGTTGTAATTTGATGAAAAGGTCATGTTGAGACCTATGATGTAAAATTGTAATATTCATTCATGTAAGGACTTGAGTCAAAATGTGTATACACTCTTGGTTGGGTACTTGAGTCAAAATGTGTAAACCCTCTTGGTTGGGTAGTTGAGTCAAATTGTGTAAACCCACTTGGTTGGGTATTTGAGTCTCATATGTAAATCCACCTGGTTGGATCTTTGATGTAAGTATGAGTCCTTGGTGATAGGAAGGTCATAGAGTCATGTACTTCATTGAAATATATGTTTGAAGATTCAGCATGAACTCAGGGGGAGCATGGAAACTTCAGTGCACATCAGATCTACATGGAGCATGTAGTCTACATGAAGAGAAAAACCTTGTGTTGGTATTACCTGCATAGTCTCAAGGGGAGAGTGACATGGTGTTGGAATAGGAGAATATCATTATGCTTAATGTATCTATACATTGTGATCAAACACCATCGTGGTTGCCATCAAGTCCAAAGGGGGAGATTGTTGGCAATATGATGCAGAGTGTTGTCCTTGATGGCAACCCACTTGATGAAGATGATGTCAACCTACTTGACGAAGTTGTTCTTTACTTGATGAGCTTGCTAAATAATGTAAATTTGATTTATCTAAAATCAGTACAGAAGGTAATGATGAAAGGAATTTCAGTATGTGCCAGAACATTGATGAAAAGTGTGTGTCTCAAGGCATACGTGGGTTTGTCTAGGTGAAGTAGCGTATGCACGCGAGAATTAACGTCACAAGTCGCGTATGCTCAAATGCGCTCTAAATATGTAAAACAAGGGGTAAATACCATGGTTTTGACCCATTGTATTAAGCGCTGGTTTGTCTATTAGATCCCGTCTAGGAATACCATTGGAATTTATGTAGTTTTGGCTCATGGTATTGATAAAGGGTAACCCTATATAAGGAGAAGAAATTCATTGTGCAAGGGTGTGCATCCGTTGGGGCTTTGATGAATACTTCACTCTGAAGTATACCGAATAGAAAGGGTAACGAGTTTGATGATAGATGCGGAATCATGATACACCCTATGAAGAAAATGATGAAAGAGGAATCTAGATACGAAATGTATTTGCTATCTTCTGATCATTTGTAATGCTTAGATCTGAAATAAAGCGGTTATCATACGAAGTAAAGGTAAAATGCAGGCTGAATATACGATTTGAAAAAGTATCTTGCTCTATAATATGCGAAGATCGCTAATTTGTAATGACGCGCTACTATCGTAGGTTTATGAAGAAAGCGGCGTATGGGACTGATACCCCGTAATGTACATATGTATGTTGGCAGGTTGATGTGAATGGGAAGCGGCGTATATGCAGCAGTATCGATCGAAAGGAAAGCGTGAAAAACTGGGTTTCTTGGTTGTGGTATGAGATGTACGATCTATTCTTTTTTGGTTTACTGTCGTAAATGTGTCAGTTTGATGTATGATTGAGCTTAAATGTGCAGGTTGGGTCCAGTCTAAAAATATGATGAAAAGTGGCCTGCAAGTTGTGTTCCATTGAAGATATTGGATCCAGTGTGAAAATTGATGAAACGTGGTCCATGGTGGTGCTGAGGGTTGTAGCCTTCAGTCAGGGGGTTGTAGCTCCCTTCCAGGAGAGGCTGGTAAATGAGAGCAGGGGGTTGTAGCTCCCTTCCTGGAGAGGCTGGTAAACGAAGGTTCTAGCCTTCTGGTGGTGCAAGAAACGGTATGAGTCTGCTTGATACATGGTTGTAAGATGTTTTCTCTATAATAAAATATTGGTGGGAGACAACGGCAATGGTAGTTTTCTCTGAGCTTGGGTTTTCCACCTAAAATCTGTTGTTCATGTATGTTTCTTGTATTAGCGATGGTTTGACCATTTATTCTTGCACATGC
Source organism: Pinus albicaulis (assembly GCA_034641835.2). NCBI lineage: Eukaryota > Viridiplantae > Streptophyta > Pinopsida > Pinales > Pinaceae > Pinus > Pinus albicaulis. Next base: position 1,661,846,687 of record CM076578.1, on the reverse strand, counting down.
TTACTATTTATTGAACATCTAATGAATGAATGATGGAAAGATATAAGTGAAGAATTATACATAATAAAATTATTGGACATACGCATGTTTTATTAAGTATGTCAGCGTGTGTCACAGCGAGTTGGCACTTCGGGGAAAGTCGCGTGTGTTTGAAGTAAGAAAAAGTAAAAAGTTTTGAGTAAGTCCTAAATGCGAAAGTTCACCCCCCCCCCCCCCTCTCGGTATTTTCCCAACAACAAAGACATGACAACGATCTGTAAAAATTTCGGGCCGCACGCGTACTGCCTCTGCGTCACCCAAGTAGTTTTTGCATCACAACTACGGCTACCCTTCTGCCTCTGCGCTGGTCTCACTACTAGTTGGAAACTGAGGCCTTCTGGCCTCTAGAAAATCTCTCCAGGATCTATCATTGGCCCAACGTTTTCCCCTCAACAGGAAAACGACTTCCCTTCAGCCTTTGCACAGTGACTGTGCATTGCGTCACTAGCTTTGCGCTGCTACTATGGCTCTCTCTGTCTCTGTTGCTATGTACTCTTCGGCTTAGGAATCCTTCCAACCAGAACTACTACCCCTCTCTGCAAAAGATCTCTCGATCAAGTTTTCTTCCTGGGCATTTCTCACTAAAGAAATCGATCTATGATCTCGTCCTTGTGTCTCCAAATGTGTTTTCCAAATGACCCTTCAAGCCAACCTTATAGTCGTCTCGTTGAGGCTTCAACGACCTAGATTAGATCTCTAATCAACGACTAAGATTAACTTTTGACTTGATCAGTTTATTCTAGATCATTCTCACTCATAATCTATTAATTCACTTTAACTATTTTATTTTCCTAAGTTTAGACTTAGGGTCCCTTTAAAATTAATTAATTAGTTCTATATAATACAATCCGAGTGGAATTTCACCAAACAATTTTTGGGCTATCTGGAATACATGTGTCTAAGACTCTCCACAAACTCTGAGACTTGGAGCACATTCGATGCTACCCCAAATCAACACCCGGATCACTAGGCCAACATAATAAACATGTCATAACCGACTTTACCGTGATCTACACCTGATCACTAGGCCAACACAAGCACGAATATAATTGGATTCTCTCCACCTAAACCGTGAAGAATTTTCCTGTCTCCTAGTCTCTCAAGCTTTACCATAACCCACAGTCCAAATCAGGGGTCACTAGGCCCTAAACCGAGACGTACTCTCTAGGCTTTATCATATATCCCAAACCTTGGATTCCTAGGGATGATGGATATAAAACCACCTCTAGGCTTTACCATATATCCCATCATTCACCGGTCGAGGATTCCTAGGCCTACCGAGGCAACACACTATCCGACTTTACCACAACCCACAGTCTAGTTTATGGGTTACTAGGCCATGTGTTATATCAATTCAGAGATCCATCTAAACCAAAACATTAGAACTCCACAACACCATGGCTATCCGAAAATGGCAAGGCTATGTTGAAAACGCTGTCACACCTAGCAAAAACCCATGCCAAGATAGAAAAGAACCACATGCAATACCATGCATGCCAGATATAGCAAGGAAAACACACATGAAAATTGATACCTGCCAAGAATCCTGTTGTAATTGCTTGATTCATGCTCCTCCTTGCTTGCTTCCTCCTTCCTCCTACTTTCTTTCCTTTCTTGGTCTAATTCCAAAATGATCCAAGAAACTCTAAGTGTATAAGATAGAGATAGAGAGAGAGAATAATGAGAGAGCTCCAAAAAATGCAATGACAAAAGGTACCAACTGATCTTTAAAAGTCTTTTCATAGAAGAGGCCTCTATTTTCTTCATTTTCCATTATTTTCCTCCTCACATGCAACCAATGACCTTTCACCTCCCTTTTCTCCTAATTTCCATTATTTTCATAAATAAATGTGCCACAGATGCTATTATGCCTTTCCAAAGCTTTTGCCAATTTTCTTAGCCATAATAAACCAAATTAACACACACTAAGATGTTTTGCGCAACATTCAACTTGGAATAAGTGTCCCATCAACTGTGGTTATTATTTTTAACTTTATTACATGGAATTTTCACAAGGGCTGTTACAGTTGGTTTTTCGATCATGATTTTATCCTTAAGGAGTTTATGCTTGGGTTCTCCATTTAGACCCCTAGTATTCCATGTGATCAATTTCATTATTGATTTATTTTGGGGATTTGAAGAAGGGGGGGGGGGTGTGGCGTTGGGTGGTAGGATTTTGTAACCATTCTTTTCCTACTTGTGTTTACAAGTTTTTCTTCCATTTCCTTAATTAATTGCCTCTTTCATTTTCTTCTCCCTTTTTCCCTTCATTAGGTTTTATATTTTCCTTATTGTTCACTTTTGTTGACTCTTGAAGAAGATGACCTAAGAATTAACTTACCTTTGAAATGATAATGAAGTTTCCCCTAGGTTTGAAAATAGGGTTTCAAAACCAGTTTTACCTCCTTGTATCATAATTTTTTTGGGTCAGGGTTTTCCCATGTCGTCGCCAAAGTTTGAAGATTGAGTTATTCTTGTGCCATTTCTTCTGTGTCGTTAGTTTTTGAGGGATCTTCCTGGTCATCAAACATATCTACATTTTTTAAGATGATTATTCTATCTTGTATCCCACCTTCCCCATTTTGAGACGACTTCTTTGGATTGGTTTTTGTGTTAGTTTCATGATTACATTGTTCCTTCATTCATCTTACCTTATTCTCATTCAAAATCTCTTCTGACTTGAGGAGAACTTCTTACCTGTTATTATCTTTGTGGCTTTCGTATATGTGCTACTGATGGTCCTTCCATTAACGACTTACTCAAATCCACCCTGATATTTTTCTAGGTTAGGATTTAGGGATTGTTGGATCATATTTAGAGGAAAATCCCTAAACATATGGCCATTATCATGGCATTTTCTACATCACAAGGGGATTTGTTCATAATCTATTGGTTGCGCCCAAATATTGTGTTGATAATTGAGGAAGATATTCATTAGAAGAAATTTTGATATATCCATGTATACACAAATCAATGCATATGATGTGTATCATCCTTGCTTCATCACTTCTGAACATATGACATGTGATCCCAAAGAGTTTCCAATTATGTCTAGGATTTTTGGGTCCCAAAATTCTCGGGGAAAAGAGTATAAACTTATCTAGTCTGGTGCTATAAAGAAGTCCTTTATGTATACATTGAAATTTTCCTTCCAAAGTCGAAGACAGCGACCAGTTGACTTAAAGAAGCAAGGGCCCTTATGAAATATTCATTTTTTCCATCCATATTCTTGAAGATTGCGGTAAAGAACCATTTGGAACCTAAGTTTAGCTCCACATCTCCTTTTACTTGCTAGGTTTTCCTGATCCACCAAATCAGGGCCCATTTAGTGAACCAGAGTTCAACAAATTTTCCTATAAGAGCATGATCTTGCATGAATTGAACTTTCTTGGTGATTTTTGGGTGAAATTATCTCAAATTTTTGCATTTTTTCTATTTAGGGTATACATGTGCCTGTGCTTTTTGATCTTCCAAGTCTATGCTTATCACGACGTTGTTCCTCCACCTCCACTTGATTGTTAGGATTGTCATTGTTTCTTTAGGTTGAATCATCACTTTGGTTTTTCTCAAGATTGGCATTGGTGGATTATCGCAAATTCCATGAAGAGCCTCCCCTTGCCACAACATTATGATACGATGGGGCTAGTCCCCCTCCCCCCGACGATGCCATTTTAAACTCTCATTGAAACTCCTTTATAGAAAACCTAGTCTACTTAAGTGCCCTTGCCAATTGTTCTCTATTCATTTCAACATCCACCTCATATATATTTCTTTGGGAATTGTTGGTTGACCTCATGGTTTTCCTTTAAAAACAAAACTTAAATGATTTATGTCTTTATGTAGATATTTCTTTGGGAATTTTTCATTGACCATATGGTGGTAGGAGTTTGTAACCATTCTTTTCCTACTTGAGTTTACAAGTTTTAATTCCATTTCCTTAATCAATTGTCTCTTTAATTTTCTTTTCCCTTTTTCCCTTCGTTAGGTTTTATATTTTCCTTTTTGTTCACTTTTGTCAATCCCTGAAGAAGATGACCTAAGGATTAACTTACCTTTGAAATGATGATTACGTTTCCTCTAGCCTTGAAAAGAGGCTTTCAAAATCAGTTTGACCTCCCTGTCTCGTAATTTTGTTGGGTCATGGTTTTCCCATGTCATCGCCAAAGTTTGAAGATTGGGTTTTTCTTGAGTGATTTATTCCGTGTCTTTAGTTTTTGAGGGATCTTCCTGGTCATCCAACATATCTACATTTTTAAAGATGATTATTCTATCTTGTATCCCACCTTCCCCATTTTGAGATGACTTCTTTGGATTGGTTTTTGAGTTAATTTCATGATTACATTGTTCCTTCATTAATCTTACCTTATTCTCATTCAAAATCAATTCTAACTCATGGAGAACTTCATACATGTGGCTTTCGTATATGTGCTACCGATGGTGCTACCATTAAAGACTCACTAAAATTCATCCTGATATTTTTTTTGGGTTAGGATTTTGGGATTGTTGGATCATATTTAGAGAAAAATCCCAAAACAGATGGCCATTCTCATGGCATTTTCTACATCACAATGTGATGTGTTCATAATCTATTGGTTGCACCCAAATGTTGTGTTGATAATTGAGGCAAATATTCACTGAAACAATTTTGATATATCCATGTATGCACAAATCAATGCATATGATGTGTACCGTCCTTTCTTCATCACTTCTGAACATATGACATATAATCCCAAAGTGTTTCCAATTTTCTCTAGGATTTTTGGGTCCCAAAATTCTTGGGGAAAAGAGCATAACCTTATCTAGGTTGGTGCTATAAAGAAGTCCTTTGTGTCTAGATTGAACTTTTCCTTCCAAAGTCGAAGATAGAGACCAACTGACTTAAAGAAATAAGAGCCTTTATGAAATGTTCATTTTTTTCCTCCAGATTCTTGAAGATTGTGGTAAAGAACCCTTTAGAACCTAAGTTTAGCTCAACATCTCCTTTTACCTGCCAATTTTTCTTGATCCACCAAATCAAGGCCCATTTAGTGAACCATATTTCTACAAATTTTCCTATCAGAGCCTGATCTTGCATGGATTGAACTTTATTGGTGATTTTGGGTGAAGTTATCTCAATTTTTTGCATTTTTTCTATCTAGGGTATACATGTGCTTGTGTTTTTTGAGCTCCCAAGAATCTGCTTGTAGGATGTTGTTCCTCCACCTCCACTTGCTTGTTGGGATTGCCATTGTTTCTTTAGGTTGAATCATCACTTTGGTTCTTCTCAAGATTGACATTGGTGGATTCCCGAAGATTCCATGAAGAACCTCCCCTTGCCACAACATTATGACATGATGGGGCTAGTCCCCCTCCCCCCGACGATGCCATTTTAAACTCTCATTGAAACTCCTTTAGTAGAAAACCTAGTCTACTCAAGTGCCCTCACCAATTGGTCTCTATTCATTTCAACATCCACCTCTTAGATATTTCTTTGGGAATTGTTGGTTGACCTCATGGTTTTCCTTTAAAAATAAAACCTAAATGATGTATATCTTTATGAAGATATGCATTATAAAAAAAATGTTTTTTTTGCAAGGTTTCAATAAAAAAAACAAAATGAGGATGTTATTAAAAAAATTATTACTCGTCTAATTTCATGGGTTGAATGCTTTACTTAGTTTCTTCTAGTCAAATGTTGAATTTAAAGCAAGTGTAGGGTGGCCAATGCATAGTTGAGAGATGAATGCAAGTTAAAATGCCACTAGAAGGAAATGTAGAGTAAGGAATAAAGGAAATGCAGAACATGGCCAAAAATATCATTAGAAAGGAATGAAGGAAATACTTTTTGTTTGCTCTTTGTGTTATGTGCTTTGACTCTAAGTGTGTGTGATTTGATGAATCTCTCCCTTGCTTTACAAGGCTTTCCTAATGAGTTATGAAGTCAAAGTTCATACAAAATCTCATAAGCATGGGATGAAGGAAATACTTTTTGTTTACTATTTCTATTGTGTGCTTTCACTCCCAATGCGTGTGATTTGATGAATCCCTCCTTTTCCTTACAAGGTCCGCCTCATGAGTCTTGGAGTCAAAGTTCATAGAGCATTACAACGTAGTGGGGGTCAATGAGTGGTGAGCTTTCCATTGAAAAAGTTGAGCTGGAGGAAATATAAAGTAACAGGAATAAATATAGTTTGTGGTGGGGGCTAATGAGGCACATTAGCTATGCATGTGGTCAAAGGAAATCAAGAGTAGGGGCTGAAGGAAATGAAAAGAAGGAGGATCAAAGGAAATGTAGAGTAGGGGTTAGAGAAAATTTAGAGCAAGAGGTCCAAAGGAAACAAGAAGAAATAAGACTAAAGTAGATGCAGAGCATGATGCTAAAAGAAATTCAAAGTAGGAGGTTGAAGCAAATGTCAAGAAGGGAGGATGTGGAGAATTAATGTTTAAGGAAAACGAGTGAAGTTTAGAATTAGGCTCATGAGTTACCATGATAATGTCTTTGCCCATTTCATCATTGTTGGATGTATTAGTTGACAGCGAATGCGATGATGTCAATTGGAACGTGATGCAATACTTTAGAGTTTATGGACCATAATTTGGTCATATTACTAGTGGATATAGCATGTAGTTGAGGCCATAAAGAGCCATTGACATTATTGTATTGGGGCCAACCCTGATGGGTTTTATACCAAGTTTATAGCGGGAAGATAAGAGGGAGTCCATGAACAAGTGTTAGTGTGGTGCCACAATGTCATGGGCCTCATTGGCACCCATTATGTGCCATATCTGTCCTTATCAATTTTATCTCTCACTACACTTAACTTCTTTAACATAGATTTATTCCTATATATAGTTTGTATGATGCTCATGGATGACACTCTATAAATAAGCATTAACTGATACATGGAAGATATTTATGGTATATTTGAGGGCATAATTAGAACTGGTATATTTAAGGGCATAATTAGAACTATCTTGTATGTAGCTTAATAATGGCAATCACAGTGGTGTTTTTTTAACACTTTGTATATGGTCATGTTTGGTCACATGTAATGGGAATATCAACTCATTAACTAATGGAGTATTGTTAGTGATAGATTTTTCCTTTTATTATATAGAGGGAGAGGGGAAGTCAAACAACAAACATATTCACACCGTCACTAATCAACCATAATGTTAGTAGGAGGCACCACTCCCTGCAATTGCCTCTTCCTCTATATAATAAAGGGAAAAATCTATCACTAGCAATACTCCATTAGTTAATGAGTTGATATTCCCATTACATGTGACCAAACATGACCATATACAAAGTTTTAAAAAAACACCAATGTGATTGGCATTATTAAGCTACATACAAGATAATTATAATTATGCGCTTAAATATACGGGTTCTAATTATGCCCTCAAATATACCATAAACACCTTCCATGTATTAGTTAATGCTTATTTATAGAGTGTCATCCATGAGCATCATACAAAATATATATAGGAAGAAATCTATGTTAAAGAAGTTAAGTGTGGTGAGAGATAAAATTGACTAGGATAGACATGGCACATAATGGGTGCCAATGAGGCCCATGACATTGTGGCACCACACTGACACTTGTTCATAGGTATTTATGAGGCACCACTCCCTGCAATTACTTCCTGGTATAGATAGGTATTTATGTCATAGAAACAATTCCAAGGCATGTTGACTTAACAATGGGCATTTTATCAGAAGGCACATGAAAGGAGAATAGGGAGGGAGAAGGCAAAGCAATAAACATAATCACATTGCAACCAATCAAACATTATGTTAGTAGGAGGCACCATTCCCCTGAGGTTGCCCCCATTAGGATAAGGATAATAGTATATTAGAGCTTATACGTTGTTGCGGGCCACATCTCTCAACTAATGTGGAGTTAACATTTTGTATACACAGATATTTGTGTTGTAGAAATAATTCCAAGATACTTGGATTTTAGGCATATCTAACTTAATAATAGACATTTTAACATGGTCGTGTAAATTAGTAATATAAATTTTAACATGGTAGGAATGAGAGATTATTTTTATTAATTTTGCATAAAAAGTGGCAAGACCGAGTAGCAAACATACTCACACCATAACTAATTAACTTTGATATTACCTCATTAACATAATAATCACAATATATTAGAATTCATAAAAAAACATACATATGAATCCTTGTTAGGTAACTGTGATAAAATTCCTCCATAAATAATATCACACATTAACATAATATTCATAATATATTAGAACTCTCTAAAATAACTCACCATAACATGACAAATATGAATCCTTTGGCTTGGTGTGTGAGAAGATTCCTTCCTACACGATATCACCCCATTAACATAATAATCATAATATATTAGAACTCACAAAAAACATCCATAAGAACATGACAAATATGAATCCTTATTGGGTGACTATGAGAAGATTACTTCCTAACCGAACTCATATGTTATTATATACCAATAACTTATGAGATGTGGCATGGGTGGAGGTACCTACTCTTTGAGCCTTATCACACCGGATTAAATATGTCTTTTAGATGGAGGAACAAACCATAAGATCACGACGAAGCCATACATCAAATTGGTGTATGAGACATTATTTTTGAGATAAAGAATCTACCTCTACCCAATGATTTGACCACTAAAATTGATGGAGATATGCATAATTTACTTTGAATTTGAATTTCTAATCTTTAAAAAAAAATTACATACTCTTAACTAATAAAGTCACAACAAAATATTCAACAGAAATATATATATATTTTTAATATTTACTTAATAAAATCTCAGAACATTTAAGTAATGTGAAATTTGTAAAAACAAAAAATCCAAGTTTCAAAATCTTGATTGAAAAAAACATTGTCGTAAACCCCATTTAGAAGATAATCAAAATCTTGATTGAAAAAAACATTGTCGTAAACCCCATTTAGAAGAACATTATCGTAAACCCCATTTAGCTAAAAGAATTGATTTTGAAAATAAAATAAAATAAAAATTTATATTTTTTCAAGCATGAAAATACTTCTGGTTTATATTATGTACCAGAGCAAAACTATATGGCAAAAACGTCCATATGAGACATCTTTTGTCCGTAGACAAAGTTTGAAGCAAGCCTCTTACAATCATTACACATGGGAAAAACAAAGTTCTTTGAAACAAAAGTTAAACAATACCAAGTTTCTTTACAAACAGTTCAAACAGCGAGTAGATAAAACTGTAATGAAGATTGTACAATAGTTCTCCAGCCATCTTAAAACAAAAATCATAACATAAAACAGTTTCATCGAGAGATCTTGTATTACTAAGATCATTAACAAAAATGAGATGGTGCAAAAAGTTCGAAAGAAAACGTAGCCAGGTTGACTACCACCCTTTCAGTCTGACATTAAGTTAAACAAAAACAGGGAAATATTTAGAAATACACCAACAATTAAGCTAATTTGGTCATGCCCTCTGCACCTATTCCATGAGCATGAATGAGTTCATGATTCATATAACCAAAGGTGCCCTCCAATCTTCTTTTTGATAAACGGTCAGCTTCCTCATTTTTCTCCTTGTAGACATGGCAAAAAGAGATGAAAGTGAAATTATTCTTCAAAACATGGATGCGCTCGATCCAGTGAGTGACCAAACTAGGATTTAGATTGGATTTTTTGTTCATATGATCAATAAGGATCTTAGAATCCCCAAAAACCCATAATCTATCCACATATAGATGAGTTGCCACCCATAAAAATCCCCATAAAGCTATGCACTCTGCTCTCATATTCGAACCATTCCCTCCATTCCAATAAAATTTATAATGACAAGAAAGTGACAACCTAGGCTATACCCTCACACCCAACCTAAGCTATACCCTCACACCCGCAAATTTGAGTTCTGAGCAGCCCCATCAAAATACAAATTTATATATTTTTTAAAGTTCATCCTCCCTTAACCTGCAACGGAACACGAAATCAATTTATGTTCAATCTCGAACGGTAATTTATTTTAATCGTGATTGATAAGTCAACGGAAAAATATAACTATTTTTCAGATTCAAGTAAAGAACATACTAACATATGGAACACTGGAGCATGAGCCAACCGATGCATTTACGGAACAGGAAAATAGCAGAGAAATCAAAGTTGCTTACTCTCCATCCGCAAAGACAGAAGATCGGGGGATATACACCCGTTATAAAATGTCCAAGCTCCTTGTCATCCTCTCATACATTTCTGTTTTGTTATCAACACACTCTTCCTTTTCCTGGTGCAGTTCTGCTGAAGAGGATGAACTCATATCTGTGTTCCAGCAATATCTAAGAATCCCAACAGCCCATCCAAATCCCAACTACAAACTAGCCCAGGATTTCATAGTTTCCAAGGCTAAATCCATAGGTCTCAACATCCAAATCCTAGAATTCGCCGAAGGAAAACCAGTTATACTCCTCACATGGACCGGAAAGAACCCAGCATTGCCTTCCATACTCTTAAATTCTCATTTAGATAGCGTTCCTGCGGAGCCAGAGAAATGGGTCCATGACCCATTTCAGGCCATCAAGGATATCAAAGGCAATATCTATGCCAGGGGCTCCCAAGACGACAAGTGTATAGGAATGCAATATCTTGAAGCCATTAACAGACTGAAGACAAAGGGATATCAGCCTCTGCGGACTGTGCGCGTGTCCTTTGTCCCAGATGAAGAGATTGGTGGGAGGGATGGTGCTGGGGCTTTTGTTTCGTCCAAGGAATTCAAGAATTTGCATGTGGGCTTTGTACTGGATGAAGGACAGGCAAGCCCAGATGAGAACTATAGAGTTTTCTATGCTGATAGGATTCCTTGGAATTTGATTATTAGGGCTACTGGAGCTCCGGGCCATGGCTCGAAGCTCTATGATAACAGTGCTCTGGAGAATCTGATGAGGAGTATGGAGGCTATAGCTCGTTTTAGATCAGCTCAGTTTGATCTGGTGAAGGCCGGATTGGCAGAGCCAGGCGAGGTGATAGCTGTGAACCCAGTTTATGTCAAAGCAGGTACTCCTACCCACACTGTAAGTTCGTGTCCTCAGAACCATGCCTTTATTATATCATTTTGATCAACAAGAATACGTTTTTTCTGTCAATTTCCTATTTCAATTCTACTATATATTTTTGAGTTATTCAAGAAACAAGTCCGAACACCACAGACCTTCCTTTGGCTTGGGTGCAAGGTACGAGGAGTCACTACTCTACTTAAATAGTCTAGGACTTAGCATTTATCCTCATTCTTTTGGAATCTTTCTCTTACAAGTGACACAGACCAAAGCAAGTATAAACCCTCTGAGCTCTTCAAGGGTGAGGTCAACCATAGCGAAAATGGATACCTATGAGCTCACCAGATCGAATGTCCCGTTGACCTATTTCCAATGTACTTTAAGATAATTTGGAAATGATAGGTAGGAAAGGTAATTTAGTGCCAAGTACGAGGAATAACTATTTTGATAAAATAGTCTAGAACTTTGCACTTATCCTTTTGCCTTTGAAAGTTGTGTCACAAGGGTGAGATAGACCAATTGTCTCTTAAGGCGAGATAGACCATAGGAAGATTCGAACACTTCTAAAAAATATGATAGACCACAGCAAAAAATGGGAACTTCTGAGTTTACCTGACTCTAAGACACAACTCTTATCTATCAAAATATGTGTGTATTAGAGCTAAAGTTTCAGTCTTTGGCATTCTACGCGTCTTGGCTGTCTTATTTACTCTTTTCCTATCTTCCCCTGCTTTAATCGTGACTACCCTTTGTCTGTCACCACTTTATTGAATAAAAAATGTGGTAAGAGTTATGTATTAGAGCCTTCCTGAACCAAAAATATGATAATAGTTGTCTGCATGAGAGCTCATCTCCCCCTGCTTTAATCGTGACAATCCTGTGTCTGTCACTACTTTACTGAACCAAAAATATGAGCTTTATGGAACCAACAATATGATAAGAGTTATGTGTATTGAGCTCTTATCATATTTTTGGTTCAGTAAAGTGGTGACAGACACAGGATTGTCACGATTAAAGCAGGTGGAGATAGGAAAAGAGCAAATAAGAAAACCAAGATGCGTAGAATGCCAAAGACTGAAACTTTGCATTTATCCTTATCTCTTTGAAACTGTTGAAAATGTAGCGAGCAAGGTCTTCTAGCTTGTGCCTTAGCCAGTGAAGACCTCGAGTTGTCTTCATGAGTTAGACTTCAGTTAGGGCGAGTTATCTCCAGTTTATTGGAATAATCATCAAGTTAACATGCGTAGAGTTGGAGCTTCAGTTAAGTGGAGTCTTCATCAATTTGAATACAGAACGAGGTGGCAGTTAGCAGTTCAGTTAGAGTGAGTTAGTCTTCAGTCTTGATTGAAGGAAGAGCAAGTTAGATCTCCAGTGTTGATTTCAGAGAGCATGAGTTAACAACTCTAGTGATGATTGGAAGGAGATAGAGTAACACTCTTAGTTAACTCACTATTAGAGCTTGAGTTCTAAATTAAGCTAGGCCTCCTTGCATGGATTGAAGTTCACCTATAAAGAGAGGATGAAGGCACAAGTAAATCACAATGGTTTTGTGCACAAAGGTTTGTGACAAGACAGAGCTCATGAGTTAGTGTGAGAGAGCCTTGATTGTGAAGTGCAGGAATTTTGTCCTAAAGAATAGGAGGCACAAGTGCACTAGAATTTAGGAGAATTGGTTGTGCGTAGGTTGTGTCAAGCTGGGTCCTAAAAAATAGGAGCTCAAGTGCTGTAAATTTATGTAGATGTTCTATGCTTGATGCAACTTTACTTTCTCTTCAATGTTAGACAGCAATCACATAAACCATAAAGTAAAATGCTGATAGAACATACCAGTAGATCAATAGAAGACAAGCCAGAAAAAGATAAGAGTGGTGTTGCGTTACGCGGTCAACAGGATGCTTCAACCAGCAAAGTCTCAAAACAGTCGGCTAACTAGCAATGTCACACAACCCTCAGATCAGCCAAATGGTCAACACACAGTCAACGCTGCCCTAGAAAAGTCAATGCAGAACAACAACTAAAAGTCAACGCAGCACGGTCTACAGTCAACCTTTGACCTCGGTTCTTGTGCCAAAATGTACGGACTTCAGAAATCTAAGTCTATGCCAAAACAGCTCTTTTGGACCATGCGTTGACCAAAGTCAACGCTGGTCAAACCTACGGTGGAAACCCTAGCTGCAGCAGAAATATCTTCGTCCTTCTTTCCCACGTGTGAACAGAAAACTGCCTCCAAGGAGCTTGAATCAATCAGAAGAGGAGAGAGAATGTGTGAGGATGAGTTGAGTGAAAAAGTCCTCCAACGTTGACTCTATTTATATCAATCATTGAGGGTGTGTGACACATTTGCTGGGGTACCAAACCTTAAAGCCGACCTGCACATATTTGAATATATTAGAAAATAAATTCAAAATAAATGTTTTGCTCATCGGATAAAGATGATCTTTATATCGATCTTGCACCTCTCCGAAAGAGGAATCCAATAAAAATATTGGTATCTCCATCTGAGCATCACAACATGGAGTTTGGACCTAGTTGTCCAATTTAACACTCCTTCTCAACTAGGGAGAACTCCATCCATCTATGCAACCCAACATCGTGCGTCATCCCGCTGTAACTTGCTTTGCTAGCTCTTTATTTCATAATAGAAGTGGGTTAGTCACAAAGACATCATTTCCGGCTGACAGATTCAGCCCAGAGGTTTGAAACCTCTATAGGACTCACAAAGAGTCTCATACCAACCCGAAGTTGGTTTATCTGACCCAAAGTCTGTAGGAGGTCCGAAACCTCACTAGACTTGATCCCAGATCAAGTGGTTGGATCGTGCCATCCTAGATAGAGAGTACGACAATCTCTGATGCGTTCATCAGTCTTTGCTACTAGTCTCTAGCTTTTCCCACCTCATTGGCCAAATGAGAGGTACTTCCCATGAGCCCTAAACTCAATGTGTAGGATGCATACGAGGCACAGATAATGAGAGGTGAACCCACTCAATAATCACAATGGTGGGGCCCAAGCACACCAACAAGGTTCGACAAGCCTAGCCTTGTGGTTGCTTATAGCTCCGAGAAGTTATCCCCAAAGCCCCCCAGAGCTCCCAGAGCTCATCGTCCAATAGGACCCACATCATAGGGTCGTTCCATGATACCAAGACTCTCACGGAAGGTTAGGAACTTGACCTTCCCCAGGGGCTTTGTGAGAATATCCGCGACCTACTCATAAGTTCCTATATGATCGAGCCTTACGGCCCCTCGCTGTACCATATCTCGGATAAAGTGGTACCTGATATCAATATGCTTGGATTGATCGTGGAACACGGGATTCTCGGACAAGCGAATCCCACTCTGGTTATCACAGAGTATCACCCTAGTATCTAGCACATGCCCGAACAGCTCACTGAAGAGCTTTCACAACCAAACTGCTTCACAACAGGGCATACTTGCTGCAATGTATTCGGCCTCCACGGTGCTCAAAGCCACCGACTTCTGCTTCCTGCTCATCCATGATATTGACGCAGATCCAAGTGTGAAGCAGCATCCCATTGTGCTTTTACGATCCACCACACTGCCAACCCAATCGGCATCGGTATATCCATGGAGTGTCATGCTCCCGGCAGTGTATCTAGCCCATGGTTTATCGTGCCCCGAAGATATCTCAGAAGATTCTTGGCACCAACCCAGTGAAAGTGATGAGGCTCAACCATCTGTTGACTCAAAGTGTTCACTACAAAACATATATCTGGACGGGTGTTCACTAAGAACATCAGGGCCCCTACGAGTTGGCAATACTCAGTAGGATTTGCTAACACGGGCCCAACAACGCTGCCACTCAACTTCTTGAAGTTGAGCTCCATTGGTGTCGACACGGACTTGCAGTCCACCATACTAAATCTTTCTAGAAGCTTCACAATGTACTTTCCTTGAGAAAGGAAAATCTCGCCAGGTCTCTGCAAGACCTCCAGGCCTAGGAAGTAGTGCATCAGTCCTAGGTCCTTCATCTTGAATTCAACAGTGAGCTCCCTCTTACACTAATGAATGAGAGGGTCAACACCTGTCAAGAAGAGGTCGTCCACATACAACACCAGAATGAGAGGCTTCTCTCCATCAACCTTGATGTAAAGGTTCAGATCAACATTACTACGAGTGAAGCCTAGCTTCATCAGGTAGCTATCTATCCTCTCGTACCAAGCTCTTGGTGCTTGCTTCAGCCCATAGAGGGCTTTCTTCAACCTGTAGACATGGGTGTCCCGATCTTGGACTTTGAACCCCAGAGGTTGCTCTACATACATTTCTTCCTTTATCGCACCATGCAGAAATGCGGTCTTTACATCCATCTGATGAAGATTCCATCCTTGCGTAGCAGGAAGGGCTATGATAGATTGAATGGTGGTATATCGTGCCACAGGTGCAAATATGTCATCATAGTCTATTCGTTCCTTTTGAGAGAAGCCACAGGCAACGAATCTTGCCTTGAACTTTTCAGCACTTCCATTAGATCCATGCTTGATCTTGTAGAGCCATTTCGAGGTGATAACTGCTTTGTCCTCCGGTCTTGGAACCACATCCCAGACATCATTCTTCATTATGGATTCATACTCTTCGTGCATAGCATCCTTCCAGACTTGATGCTTTACGACTTCCTCAAAAGATCCAGGCTCAGATTGTACAATAGTATTCATGGCTGCTAGATACCCTTGTTATCTACTTGGCTTCTTGCTTTCACGGAATGTCCCCCTTGGGGCCATATGTCCCTCAGCATCCTCGAGAGTGTCCCTGAGCCATGATGGCCTCTTCCCCAGTGAAGGAGGTGGATCAATCGGGTCCATCGATCCTTCAACATCGGGCATCGTCTCATCCTTCGGTTCTTCTTGATTTCCAAGCCTTGCTTCATGATCTTCCTTAGATCTCGGAAGATTGACTACTTTCTTCAGGGAAGCATCTTCGTCAAAAGTGACATCGTGGAATATCTCCACTTCCCTTTGACCAGGCACATAGACTCTATAGGCCTTTGAAGTTTCGCTGTAGCCCACAAACATTCCTTTCTTCCCAGAAGCATCCAGCTTGCTCCTTTTCTCTTTCGGCACATGAAAATAAACAGGACATCCAAAAACTCTAAAATGTGAGACGTCAGGGTTCTTACCAGTGAAAACCTCTTCGGGAGTTTTGGAGTCCAGAGCGGACTGCAAGCATCGGTTTTGTATGTACACAATAGTGTTCGCAACTTCTCCCCACAGAAACTTCGGTAGACCCTGGTCACATAGCATGGCACGGGCAGCGTCCACAATGGTCCTGTTCTTACATTCAGCAACGCCATTCTACTCAGAGTATAGACAGTTGTGGTCTCCCTCTTGATGCCAGCTTCTCTGCAAAAGTCCTTGAACTCGTTTGTCTCATATTCAGTGCAATTATCGGTCTTCAAAATCTTGATCTTCTTTCTTGTCATATTTTCCACCAAGGCTTTGAAGGTATGGAACCACATGAAAGCCTCATCCTTCTTCTTCAAGAAGTATATCCAGGTTTTGTGGGAGAAGTCATCTATGAACGTCATATAATAAGAACATCCTCCCAAGGATGTCACGGCAGCGTACCAGATAGATCAGAATGGATCAATTGCAAGACATCATATGTCATTGTGACACTTGAGGGGAAAGGTCCCCTTGTATGCTTTCCTTCGGCATAACCCTTACATACGCCTTCATGATTATTTGAAAACTCGGGTTTCCATGTTACCACCTTCCTTGCTTCGGGATGGGCCTTGTAGTGAAGGTGTCCAAACCTCTGGTGCCATAGTTCAGTTTGTCGGATAGTATCATATGTCATCGCTCCCAGTGGACTTCCTCCAACCTAGTAGAGTGTATCAACTCTAAACCCAATCGTGATAGCTTCCTTGAAGCTTTTCTTCCACATGCGCACCTTTCCATCAATGAATGCCACATTGAAACCTTTGTTTTCCATGGTCGATATAGACACAAGGTTCTTTTTCAAATTTGGTACATAGAGTACATCCTGCAAGCGGAGGACTTGTCCTTGAGACAAGTGGAGGGTCACAGTCCCTGTCCCTTTCACGGGATATGTGGCATTATCTCCAAGGATAATTTCCAGATTGGTATCCTTGTTAACAATATCAGAGAGTGCTTCCTTGAACCCAGTGATGTGCCTTGAGGCACCACTATTTATCAACCAAACATCCATAATGTCAGGTGGAGATGCAATAGAGAGGGCAGATACAAGAATGTATTCATTTCTTTTATCAACAACATTTGATTCCTCATATCTGGAGTTTCTTGACCTTTTGAAAGGTTGACCATTTCCGTCGGAGGGAGCCTTCCTCTTTCCCTTGAACTTGTTGTTCCTTTGATTTCAATTCCTCCGGTTGTTGTTGTCGTTATCGCCATCGGGAGAATCCTTCTTGAAAGGACATTCTCTAGCATAGTGACTTGGCTTATGACAAGTGTAACACTTGCCCTTCTTTCCTTGGGCCCCTACTCTTCCTTTGTTCTTTGGACCACCAAAGTTCTTCTTTCTAGAATGAGCAGCGTAGGCAGCATTTCCTTCATTTTCATACTCCTTCATTCTTGTCTCTTCTTGAACGCATCTCGGCAGTACTTCGTCAAAGTCAGGTATCACATTATTATTTAGAATGGTAGTGTTGAACACATGCCATTCGGATGGGAGCCCTCCAAGTGCGGTGAGTACCATCTCTCGATCAACTATTGTCTCCCCAATAGCCAGCAGATTGTTCCTGATCTCGATCAGCTTCAGAAAGTATGATTGAACAGACTCATCCCTGCCTTTCTTCAGATTCTTCAATTGATTATTGAAGAAGTACTTGATTTGCATTGTTGGCCTTGAACATGTGGATCAATTTATCATACAGCTCTTTGGATGTGCCTAGCTGAGAGATGTAGGCCACCAGACTCTTATGAATTGACTCCCTGATCATCAACTTTGCTTTGATCTCCCCCTTCTTGTACTTTGTTTTGGCAGTAGCAGTAGCAGTGGATGGAGGTTCTTGGATTTTACCCTGCACATAGTCCATGACATCTTGGTCTTCCAATTTAAGATCCAATATCATCTTCCAAGCATGGAAGTCATCCTTCCTAGTCAATTTGTCATCCTCCTTGAAGCCATAGTTTGTGGAACCCATTTTCTTCTTCGGTGATTGCTACAAATTAGGGCTTGTCTTCACCTCAGCTCCGATACCATGTAAATTTATGTAGATGTTCTATGCTTGATGCAACTTTACTTTCTCTTCAATGTTAGACAACAATCACATAAACCATAAAGTAAAATGCTGATAGAACATACTAGTAGATCAATGGAAGACAAGCCAGAAAAAGATAAGAGTGGTGTTGTGTTACGACGGTCAACAGGATGCTTCAACCAGCAAAGTCTCAAAACGGTCGGCTAACCAGCAATGTCACACAACCCTCATATCAGCCAAACGGTCAACACAAAGTCAATCCCAAAAGTCAACGCTGGCCAAAAAAGTCAACGCAGAACAACAAGAAGTAAAAGTCAATGCAACACGGTCTACGGTCAACCTTGACCTCAGTTCTTGTGCCAAAATGTAAAAACTTCAGAAATCGAAGTCTATGCCAAAAATCAGCTCCTTTGGACCATGCGTTGACCAAAGTCAATGCTGGTCAAACTTGCAGTGGAAACCCTAGCTGTAGCAGAAATATCTTCGTCCTTCTTTCCCACATGTGAACAGAAAACTGCCTCCAAGGAGCTCGAACCAATCAGAAGAGGAGAGAGAATGTGTGAGGATGAGTTGAGTGAAAAAGTCCTCCAACATTGACTCTATTTATATCAATCACTGAGGGTGCATGACACATTTGCTGGGGTACAAAACCTTAAAGCCGACCTGCACATATTTGAATATATTAGAAAATAAATTCAAAATAAATGTTCTGCTTATCGGATCAAGATGATCTTTAGATCGATCTTGCACCTCTCCGAAAGAGGAATCCAATAAAAATATTTGTATCTTCATATGAGCATCACAACATGGAGTTTGGACCTAGTTTTCCAATTTAACAAGTGCACTAGGAAATATGAGATCAACATAAGGAATAAGGAGGCCAAGTGCGCAAGGAAGGAGGAGTAGAATTGAAGCAAGACAACAGGGTTTGCATACCAAGGCAAGGAGGTAGCAAAGGAAGAATTTTGTGCAAGAATAGAGATCAAGTTGTGATCAAGGCAGGCCAAGCTCAATTGTATTAGCTGAGATTTGTGTGAGAAGAAGAACACTTTCTCAAGAGAGACAAATTGCTTTGTAATAGATTCAATTTTCTCTAAGAACAATCAATAAAATAACCACATCAAGCAAGAAGGTTTTCCTTGTTGGGTTTCCTGAGAAAAGTGTGTCAATTTGTGTGATGCATTTTTATATCTGTGTTGTTATTCTGTTGCTTGTAAGTTGTTAAGAGGCTTTGTATCTTGGTGAAAGTTAACTAGTTTTAGTTTTTAGTTATTCATCCAAGTAGGTGCAGAATTTCATGGAAATTTAACAAAAACTTGTGTCTTAAGGGTGAGATACCCCAATTGTGTCTTAAGGTTGAGATAGACAATAGGAAGAGCAGTAAGAATGGAACACTTTTTATAATCGTGACAAACCACAACAAAAAATGAAAACTTTTGACTCCACCTGAACATACACCTAATTTTCATCTATCACAAGTTGTGTATTAGAGCTTTAATATTCATAACTCTTATCATATATTTGGCTCAATAGAGTGGTGACAGACAAAGGGTTGTCATGATTAAAGCAGATGGAGATAGAAAATGCGCAAATAAGTCAATTAAGATGCGTAGAATGCCAAAGACTGAAGTTTTCAGAGTAAAATATAGATTCCTTGCAATGCCTAAGAAATATATAGCAAAATTATGGCTAAATTTCTAGGGATAACCAAGGTATCTATCGGAGCTGGCATGGCATACTTATGTAGTAGTAGAAGTGCAACAAAATATACAACATATTAGTTACGCTAGTTTGTGTAAAATCTTAGACAAAACAATATTATAGTTGACAAGAAATTAGCTCTGAAAAGTTTTTTTTTTTTTTCCACAGAAAAAAACGAACTTTCTATTAATATAGATAGTCTTTGAACATATGCCAAGCATTTCTGGAAACAAAACAGTGCCATTCCCTTTGAGAGAGAATGGAGTCATGGCTACTTAACACCTGTTGACAAAGTGCTAACAGCCCTAGAGGGACAAATATCCACAGCATAAGCATCAATGCGTCTCTTTTTGCTCATCATCAAACAGAGGAGAGATGAGAGCAGAGAGAGGCTGCATAATCGTGATGCTCCATCACCATAAGAGCTGGCAGTAGAAACTTTCCCAGCCCCATATATATAGCATAATCAAGAACAAAAAGCGAGCCCAAAACCTCCTTACATAAGGAAAACAATTCTGGACTCAATATAGTAGCAGTTATTACAAAAATTTATAAAAGTCCACTGTACAATGCTGAGAATAAACTGAAAATTACACAAAAAGAGGCTGTTTATGGTTATGAACAGTCCCATTCACTACTTCCGCTACTGCCCAGGACCCCAGAGCGCGTTGAGCACCTTCTTTAGATAAGATATCTGCTTGCTGGTTCCTTTCCCTGTAAATGTGAACAACAGAAATCTCAGAGAAAAAAGTTTTAAGACGACAAATCTCCTTAAGCAAAGGAAGAAGAATAAAATGCCTGCACTGCTGAGTCCCATTGAACCAGTTGACAACATTCCTTGAATCACCAAAGATCTGAATTTGATTTATCTGTTTGGAAATAAGCCAGCATAGAAGCAAATGGAGGGCTTTAAGTTCAGCGAAGTTATTAGACCCTTGCCCAAGGCCAACAGAGGCTCGGAGAGAATTTTCAGCAGAGAGATGGATAACCAGCCCAGCCCCACAGGTATCATTGACATCAGAAGCACCATCGAAGTAAGCCCAGGGGGAGGATTCATTAATTGACTCAGGCTGTACATTGTGAGAGGAACCTTTGGCAGCCGGCGAAGGAATGCTATCGAAGATTGCAGCTCCCTCTGCTGCCAGCTTTACTAAAGGAAAGGAAGACTCATTGAAGATAATCCTGTTGCGGGCGATCCAGGTACCCCAGGCTATTAAAAGAGGAAAGGCCCTGATTTTGTCATCTGAAGCCTCCTGCCACCAGTGTTCCCAAGCTTGCAGAAGACTATCTCCATGCCATCTCAAAGGAATGGTTGTTAAACGCAGAGATTCTGCCCAAAGGCTAGCATTAAAAGGACAAAGGAGAAAGAGGTGAAGAGGCGATTCTTCTTCAGATTTACAGAGCGAACACCAGCTCTGAAAAGTTAACAGGAGATGCAACGAGAGTTCCAAAGTAGGGAAAGAGCTTGGATCCAAAACAGAAGCATTTGAAGAGTTGTATTTGAACTTTTTCAATGGGAATGTAAGGAATTGCCTCTTAAACTGTAGTGCTCAAGAAGCAATCAATTGCTGATTGGAAAGGAGTTGCCAGTATAAATTTCTAAATTGATATTACGCAGGTGACATTCCTTGTTACTTTACATCACTTCTCTTAGGTTGACGGTAGGTTGAAAAATTGGATAGATGATGAAAGTCACAAGGAATTTGAAGGAATCAATAGTCAAAATATAAGAGATTAAAGTTTGAAATTAAACACTCATGCTTAATTTAGAATTTGATAGACCATGTCTTAAACCCTTTGAAGACAACCATGATATCTTCGATGAATAAAACATATGAAAGAAGAAAGGCGAAGCACAAGCTTGAGGAAGAGTTTACACTGGTAAAGAAGTCCTAGAAGTGTCTTCAAATGAATTAAGAAACATCAAAGTAGAAGGAATTGAACTTGATTAGGAGGGAGATGATGAAAAGGAGTGTTAAATTTCCATGATACTCTGCAACTACTTGGATGAATAACTGAAAGCTGAAACTAGCTAACTTTCACCAAGATACAAAACCTCTTAACAAATTATAAGCAACAGAATAAAAACACATTACATAGGTTGAATCTTGAATCTTTTGTTGAAAAATGTAACTAGTGTTGGTCTTCATAAGTATTTGAGTCATGATGTAATGTATTTGTCAAAAGAAAGAAGAAGGAATTTTATTATAAAAGAAATTGACTTATTAAAGCATGGGTTTCATGCTTGGGTTAATGGTTTATAGGTCAAAGCCTCCATTGTTGGCTTCTAGGGTTAATGTTAAGTGTCCTTGTCTATGTCATAATGTAATAGACCCTCCTTGGGCAATATCAATCAGGGAACAAATTTATTTTTATATAAAATAGGTCAATTAGGCCTCCTCCACCAAGTGTGCATCAAGAAGGACAAGTTGGCCTAATTAGGAAGGCAGAATCCACTATAAAAGGGCAACAACTCGACTCATTTTGTACGCAATCTCAAGAAGTTCGATCTACAATAGTTGGGAGCAGAAAAAGAGTGCGAAATTCAAGGGAGGAAGGAGAAAACCCCAGTCACGGAGAAGGAAGTCTTTATCAAGATGAAGAAGTAAAATTTTTCTCTCTCTTGTCTGACACGTGTGAAATTCTTAAGTTGTTGAGGAGGTCGAAGTTGTAGGGCTGACATTTTGACGCTGGGGGCCGAAATTATGAATTGAGGCTGCATCTGTAACGCTGACACATTGGGTTTTTCCAGGGACTTAGTCCAAAAATAACGGTGTCGTGTGTCTATTGTTTATTCTTGCTCAGATCTTGTTTCCACACTTATTTATTTTCCGCAGTTTCATTTTATGAAGGTTGTAGTGTATGGGTTTCAATATTTACCGTAGAACACAGTAAATAATTTGTTCAGAAATTAACAAATAGAAGAATTCTCATCAGTGGCTGTAGTAGGATTCCAGGTGTAGGAATTTTCACAATAGTGCGGAGAGAGCATCCCACATCTATTTGGCTGTACCCTTGTCTGCCATATGTGAGGCTATATGAAGATCAACCGCTTCGCCCTTGCCATTTCTTTCTTGTATTCTTTCTGCTGATTGACATTCTGGGGAACTGCCACCACATTATCTATGTAGGCTTTAAGGCCATATTCATCTAGAAGGAAGGATATCCTAGCCTTCCAGATGACATAGTTGGAAGCTCCATCCAACTTATCCTGATCTTTAAGCTCGGTTGTGGTCATCTCGAAAATTGTTGAAAACCCCCTCTTTCCTTTTCTTGGTTGCTGCTCTGCTAGTCGCACTCCCTTCTGGAATGCATGGATCTGCTAGTTGTTACTGTCTATCTACCTGGAAAAATCGAACTTTTGAGAGTCGAAGTTCCCTGAGAGAAATTTTCCCTATGTTGTGTGATGCTTTTCTCTTCCACCCGACGTTGGTTCTACTGCTGCAAAACCCTCTGCGTCCAACCAATGAATCTACTCATCGAAAATATGAGCTGCAACTGCCCCCTCTGACTGCTGGAATCAATAACTTGGGAAATTCGACTTTTCTGCACAACTGCAACTGAAAATCGAATTTCTGTCCCAACAATTCAACCTGCTTGTTTGAGTACTGTGCTGCCTTTGAGAATTTCGGCTTGCTTCTCCCACTGAACAACGAAATTCTCACTTTCGCTTTTGAGCTTCCTGGTTGATCACTTATGATTTGATACCATTTGAAAATTTCAAAATTGAAATCCTATTGCAACAACTGGAAATTATTCTTCTGATTGTTAATTAATTTAACAATTTATTTGATACGACAAATATGGAAGAAATCACACTGCAACCTTCACAAATTAAATTGTGGAAATAGTAGTGTTGGAAACTGAGAAAATGCTAGCACACACACACACACAAAAATGACACCCTTATTTTTGAACAAATGTCCTCGGACAAACCCAACTTGGGAAAACTGGTGCAACAACTGAGGGTTTTATTATTAAGCAACAGTGAAATCTGAGTACAATCTATGGATGCCCAACTGGAAATCCAAACAACAATTAAATATGGCCAAAACTACCTAAGGGAATTTCCCTTCCTCCACAAGCAACCCCGACACAACTTTCCTTCAGAAAACTTGTCCTCTTGGACCCTCTGTGTCAGTTTCTGTGTAGTACTTGCGCAGACCCTTGGACGTCTATGCTCGAAACTACCTCTGATGAAGTCGTTTTGCCTTTCTCTACTGAGGAAATTGATTCTCCGACCTTTTGGACGACTTTCTTGACCTTTGGAAGTTGAATCGATTTTTCCTCCAGCCAAATCGAGTTGCTCTTCTGAAGCAACTGCGTAGTCCTTTGTGCTGCCTTACTCGGAATAACTTGGCCCCTTGCTGCTGCCTCTCTGGATCTGGAAAACTTCCTTCAGATCACTATTTTTGCTCCTCACTGAATTTGCTTCGATCTCTGGCTCTCCGACAACTATTGCTACTCTCTGGAAATCGATCTGCCAAAGAAATTAAACTACTGAAGTGCCTTCTCCAAGTGCCCATCGATTTCTTCTTATAATCCTCTGTTGGGAATCCAACAACCAAGATGAAATCTTAATCAAGGGCTAGGATCATCTCGAAGTGGATCCGTGTGAGTTTCTAAACTATTCTCACCTTGAATTAATTAACTATATTTTCTAAGTCTAGACTTAGGAAATATTTAAAAATAGGTTAATAATCTAATTAAGCCATCTCTAGGTGGAATTTCCAAAAACGATTTCTGGGTTTTGGAGATCTCATGTATTTTAGCCTCTCCACCAAATTTCGTGGCTAGAACACATTCGATGCTATAAAAACTAACAATAGTTGATTCTGAGCAAGTGCTAATATTTTCATATCACGCAACAATTGTTTTGTTGAAAATCATGTAGCTTGGGAGGTACTCCCACACGTCTTGGGTGTTGACTTGTGAGGAAAAAACCCACTTTGTGCGAAAGTACCCAAGCCTGTGGGTTTTGGACCGAAAGTTGTGTACTTATAACCCAAAGATATCATTTGTTTATTTTAATTTTTGTGGAGGACACTTTTAATGGACAAAAGGGGCTCCTAAGGCAACATTAGAGAGCCTATATATTTGAGAGACCAATGGAGAGGTCTCACATCATAGCAATCATTCTTGTGTAGAACATCAAGCCTAGAGAAGAGAGCCACAAATCTCTAAGAAGGGCTAGGATCATCTCGAAGTGGATCCGTGTGAGTTTCTAGACTATTCTCACCTTGAATTAATTAACTATATTCCCTAAGTTTAGACTTAGGAAATATTTTAAAATAGGTTAATAATCTAATTAAGCCATCTCTATGTGGAATTTCCAGAAATGATTTCTGGGTTTTGGAGATCTCATGCATTTTAGCCTCTCCACCAAATTTCGTGGCTAGAACACATCCGATGCTATAAAACTAACAATAGTTGATTCTGAGCAAGCGCTAATAGTTTCATATCACACAACAATTGTTTTGTTGAAAATCATGTAGCTTGGGAGGTACTCCCACAAGTCCTGGGTGTTGACTTGTGAGGAAAAAACCCACTTTGTGGGAAAGTACCCAAGCCTGTGGGTTTTGGACTGAAAGTCGTGTGCTTATAACCTAAAGATATCATTTGTTTATTTTAATTGTTGTGGAGGACACTTTTAATGGACAAAAGGGGCTCCTAAGGCAACATTAGAGAGCTTATATATTTGAGAGACCAATGGAGAGGTCTCACATCATAGCAATCATTTTTGTGTGGAACATCAAGCCTAGAGAAGAGAGCCACAAATCTTAATCAAGGGCTAGGATCATCTCGAAGTGGATCCGTGTGAGTTTCTAGACTGTCCTCACCTTGAATTAATTAACTATATTCCCAAGTTTAGACTTAGGAAATATTTAAAAATAGGTTAATAATCTAATTAAGCCATCTCTAGGTGGAATTTCTAGAAATGATTTCTGGGTTTTGGAGATCTCATGTATTTTAGCCTCTCCACCAAATTTCGTGGTTAGAACACATCCGATGCTATAAAAACTAACAATAGTTGATTCTGAGCAAGCGCTAATAGTTTCATATCACGCAACAATTGTTTTGTTGAAAATCATGTAGCTTGGGAGGTACTCCCACAAGTCTTGGGTGTTGACTTGTGAGGAAAAAACCCACTTTGTGGGAAAGTACTCAAGCCTATGGGTTTTGGACCGAAATTCATGTGCTTATAACCCAAAGATATCATTTGTTTATTTAATTGTTGTGGAGGACACTTGTAATGGACAAAAGGCGCTCCTAAGGCAACATTAGAGAGCCTATATATTTGAGAGACCAATGGAGAGGTCTCACATCATAGCAATCATTCTTGTGTAGAACATCAAGCCTAGAGAAGAGAGCCACAAATCTCTAAGAAGGGATGAATAGCTCAAGGAAAGCTTGTTCTATGATTTTTGAGTTAGGGGAAGAGGCTGAGTTGCTTGTCAGTGCATTGGAGGATGAAAAGAAGCTACTTGATTTTGTTTGCTGGTTGATCAATAGAAGGCTATCGAGAGGTTTAGCTGGAGTAAATTGTATCTAGGTTGGGTTCTGTTCACTGTGGAGGCTAGGTCGAAGCCTTAATATATGGCCGAAAAACCTCAAGAGACAAGAAATAGTGTCGAAAGGCCTTATAGTACTAGGCAGACTAGGCCAAGGCCTATCTTTGTTGACCGTAGATAGAGGAAAGGGGGCCGAAGAGCCTCATAAGGCTTGTAAAGCAAACCGAGTTGCCTTAGATCTTTGTAGAGGTCAACAAGGCATAACAAAGGTCTACCATTCTACAAGGATAGATTGTTGACTATTAAAGGAGTTGTGAACAATAGTATTGGACGCTAGTTATGCAGTGAATTTGAAGGACTAAATTTGTTGTGAGTAGTTGTTTGTATAAAGATATGAAAGGAGCCAAATCTTTGTTTGAAAGGGACAAAGGACAACCAGATAACAATTGATAGAGAAGGACTAAAAGGGGGCTGCTTGTGAAGGGGCTACATCAACAAGTAAGTTGATTGTTTTGTCATTGTTTTGTTGGGTAGATTGAAGGTCCAAAGGAGTTGACCTCAAGCCCTAGTTGTATCATGTGTATATTGTGTCTTGTATCGGGTTTCATAAAGGGTCATGATCCCAGGTACGAGAGCCCTATGATTGTTTATTGAAGGACTAGTATAACAAGTTTTGTGCCATCTATATTTGTGTACTTTATTGTTTCATTGTTATTATATTTCCGCTGTGCAAAGTTGTTTTGGTTGAACACTCCTAGTGTGTTTGTGTGCTAGTCTAGCCATAAACTAGACCTAGGGTGTAACGAAAATTCAACATGGTTTCAAAGCTACTTTGAAGGGATAGTTGAATCAGAGTGTGCATAAGAAACAACCTAAGAGGGAGCTGGTTGATTTGTTGTTGAAGGACTAACAACATGACAAAGTTGATTGCTAGTCGAAGGTATGAGGATATGTTGGATGGGCTATCCAACTATATTCCTTGGAAGGAAAGGATCAGGCTGGTCTTGTTGGTGAATACGATATGGGAGTTTGCTGATAAGGAGATTTCTATGCCGACAACTCCTAAAGAGTTGGGTGAGTTTGAAGATTGGGATGTGCAGGCCAAGTTGATCATCCTGGATGGAGTAAAGGATCACTTGATACCTCATCTTATCGGGAAGAAGACTGCGCATGATACATTGATATGTTGAAGGTTCTTCAAGATTTGTTTTAAAATAAGAACGAGAAAGGGTTGATGGTATTGAGAGAGAAGCTGAAGAGCACCAAGATGATGGATGGCGAGAATGTGGCATTGTATCTCAGGGAGGTTTCTCGAGTTCGTGATGAGCTTGTTGCATTAGTGATAACCTTACACAATTTTAATTAGTGAGGATTTCCTTTAAGGGCTTTCGCCGAGAAATGGAAGCCATTTATCAAAGGAATAGTTGCTGGAGACATGTTGCCATATTGGAATAGGTTATGGGATGACTTCATCCAATAGGAACTGCAGGACAAGGATTTTCATAAGAAGAAATCTGATGGAGAGAACATGGCTCTCGTTGGTAAGATGAAGGGCAAAGCGAAGGAGGACTTGAACAAGATGAAGTGTTTCACATGTGGCAAGCATGGTCATTATGTGAGTAAGTGTCTGGATTGGAAGAAAGGAGATAATCAGAAGAAGAAAGAGATTGCAATGGCCACTGCATGTACAATCGAGCAAGATGACTTCATACGAAGGTTCGAAGATGATTTTGCTCTAGTCTCTCATTTCTCTGAGGGCACTATTGATGACGGCACATGGTTCCTTGGTAGTGGAGCATTGAAACATATGATAGGATCACAGGAAGTATTTGTTAAACTTTCAGAACCCAACACCCGGTATTCGGTTCCTAACAATTACAAAGCGGAACAAATACACGACTAGATTCCTAACTCATAAAATTAGGGCGGAAGAAAGATTAAATACTCGATTTAAATCGCATGCAAATAAACAAATTTCTACCCAATCACCAGTTCTTCATTAATAAATTAATCACAAAACTTACCTGGGCTCTCGTACCAGGGATGATGGCCTAGCTGAGAAAAGACAATACTGATCACCAACATCACTACATTCTCTCAGACACAACACACGCTCACTGAGAAGCCTCTCTCAATCTTGTGCTACTGTTGTGACTAAGTACCTCACATTAGGTTCAATTTATTATTTTCATAAGCTAAGATTGATGGCCAAAATTAGCTCGTCAAGTTAACTAAAGATAAGTGACATTACTTTAGTCAACTATCCTACCTTTAGCTTTCTCTACTTTAACTCAAGTACACGTCATACATTTAGCTTGCCTTACATGCACATCACATCAACATGCGTGTAACTCACTTGCACGCTCTGCATGTCAAATGCAAGCTCCTAATGGATCAAATCAAGGTCCTTCTAGTCAAGCTACAAAGCTTAACATTCCCTGTTAGCGAGGGAGGTACTTCTGGAAGAACCTCCTCCACTTGATTCTGTCTCCAAGTCCATCTCAGTTCCTGTAGTTGCTCCCTATGACACTGAACCCTGTCCCGCTACTACATATAAAACCTGAGCTGAGAACCTGTCACATCCAACCATGCTCAGAGGATCCTACTATTGAGCATCCATTAATGTCATATCATACCAGCTAAGGCTCCTGGCAGTACTTGAAGAATCACTCTTCCTTGCCACCTGCACCCTCGTGGCAACTGACATTGATCTTGTATCCAAGATCCCCTCGGATATATCGACAGGTTGCCCCAACAACCTGTATGACTACCCCTATTTGATGCCAAGCACTAACACTGCATCCAAGGTTGCTCCCTCTAAATATAGAAGCACCTGTCCATCCAGAACAAAACTCTATATCTAACATCCGCCAAGGATGATATTGAGAGCACGTGTACCATCAACCTTGGAATAAATAACATCCTTGAATCCTCTCGAATTTGACACATTCAACCCCCTTCATTGCATGCGTGGTGCTAGCTCCACTAAACATATTATAGTTTGAGCTTGTCTCCGAAATAATGCAGAATATTAACCTCATCCCCGTCATGTGATTGGATGCTCCTTTGTCGACTAGCCATGACCCACTATCCTCATACACAACAATACTTCTGTTAGAAACACAAGCAACTAGAGAAAATTCCTTCCTGAATTTCTCCGTAAAGTCATCAATCTCAGTTGATGCTGATGTAGCCACTTGATCCTCCTTCTTCTTCTTCTTGTGTGGACATTGGCTCGTACAGTGACCAGTCTTGTGACACACAAAGCACTTCACTTTGCTCATGTGCTTCATGGAAGTAGATCCCCCAATTCCTTTTACCTTTTCCCTTTCCAGCAAGAGAAAAATTCTCCTCATCATCCTTTCCATTAGGTTGGCTTGCAATTTTGGAACATCTCCTTTTCTCCTCCTATACAGAGTCATCCTACAATCTATCCCAATTGGGTAGATTTTCCTATGCGACGATCCCATCAATGAAAGCATTCCACTTTGGAGGAAAACCACCCAAGGCTGGTTTGATCAACTCTTCAGTGTTAATAGTTTCCCCCACTGCGGCCAAATCAACTCTAATCTGAGTGATCTTGGTTAGGTATGATGCAACTATGTCAGTTTAAGATATCTTAGCTTTTCTCAATTTCTCCTTCAACACCATCTTGTTTTGGTTTGTACTCTGGTGCAACTTGGTTAAGGATGCCCAGATCTCATAAGAATATTTCTTCCCTGTCACATAAGGTATAACATGGTCTCTAATGGAGTCCAAGTTTATTCTTGTGGCATTCACGCTTATCATATTAAACACAACCAATTGCGTAGGATTTGCAGGAATTTGGATGTCCTTGTCCACGATGTCCCACAAATCCTGCTCAAATAATAGAACAATCCAGTCCTTCCATGGGTGAGATTTCCTGCCTTGCCCAACCTGTCCTTGTAATGTAGCCCAATAGCCATCTCTGTCAAACTGACCAACAACTAACTTTTTACCTTCTTCCTGCTGCTCGAAACTGCTATCTGCCTATTACTCGAGACTTTCTACATGCTTCCCGAGGTTGCTCGGAGCCTTCTTGCTCCCTGCTTGGAAATCGTTGGTGCTTCTCGGACACTTTAATAGTTTAGTGGTGATATTTTTTTTTTAATATTACCTTGGCTGACAAAAAAAAATATCATCCCTTGCATGGCAACTCTCGTCCACCCAACCACAACCAGGGAAAATTTAAGGATGGAAAATTATCTTGAAGTTTAAAAAATTGGCGAATCTCACTAGTCCCTAATATGCAAACTATAAAATGTTTATTGATGTATTTGTAAAATTATTAAAATTTATAATGATATTATATATATTGTCTATATAATGTTGGCGATTTTTAACATAAAATAATTTTATACTGTAAAATTTGGGCAAATCATTTTTATAAAAAAATGGAAATTGGCGAATCTTTTTTTTGGAAAAAACCATGGAAAATTAGCCCACTTGCGAATATTAGCACCTAAAATTTTCCATGACCACAACTCCCTGCTGCAGTTGTTCTACACCATGATGACACCTGTAGAGATGGCAGTTAACTTGGCAGCTTTGACCCCGACCCCCACACACAATTCCTGCTCACGGCTGGACTAACAACGACTATCTGTTCCATTGTTTCACCCCCGTAAAACTCCTTTGCAACCCAATTCATGCTCGGTCGTTTCTCTGCGCGTGTTGATTTTTTTTGGGTGTTGCGACTGTGCTGACCGATTTGTGGTGGCGTCTGGTTCATTATTCTGGCGACTGTTCTAGTTAGACCTTCCCCCTCACCAATCCCCCTTTTTTTGGTTGTACGTTGGTGTTGTAATCGAGTTGGTCGGTTTGCCTCTTGCATTTTCCCCCTACGCTAGTGTTGTCTTAGCCCGAATTGCTGTGGTGTCTGTGTCACCTTGATTGGTTTGACTGGCTGGTCGGCTATTGGTTTGCCTCCCGCCACTACTATGCCCTGGCAGCTGTCGACTGCTTTGGCGGCTAGGGAGCCATCTGGCCTATCAGGCATAGCCACAACGGCCTCACACCCTTTTTTCTATTATTATTATTATTATTATTATTTCTTAAATTGGCCCTTCCTTTTACAAACTTTATTTTCCTTTTGATGAAAAAAATTGCTTGTAAATTTTTTTTGTTCTCGGCCCCTTTAAAAAGAAAAAAAACTCATTGCCTTAATTTTTTTTTGTTCGTATGATTCGAGCCAACCTGGCTCCTGCGATCCAACATGAACTCGGCTTCTTGCGATTTTGAGATCAATTCAGAGTTTCGGCTTTGATAACATGTTAGACTTTCAGAGCTCAACACCTAGTATTTGATTCCCAACAGTTACTAAGCAAAAGGAATACACAACTAGATTCCTGACTCAAAAATATAGTGGAAACAAAATTAAATACTCGATCTGAATCACACAGATAAACAAATTTCTGCCCAATCATCAGTTTTTCATTAATATTACAAAACTTACTTGGGCTCCTATACTAGGGATAATGGCCCAGTTGAGAAAATACAATACTGATCACCAGCGTCATTGCATTCAGTTGGACTCAGCACACGCTCATTGAGAAGCCTCTCTCAATCTTTGTGCTACTGGTGTGTCTAAGCTTCTCACATTAGGCTCAATTTATAACTTTCATAAGCTTAAGATTGACGGCCAAAATTAGCTCGTCAAGTTAACTGAAGATAAGTGACATTACTTTAGTCAACTATCCTATCTTTAGCTTTCTCTACTTCAACTCAAGTACAGGTCATAAATTTAGCTTTCCTTACGTGCACATCACATCAACATCCATGCAACTCATTTGCATGCACTGCATGTCGAATGCAAGCTCTGAATGCAGCAAATCAAGGTCCATCTAGTCAAGGCACAAGACTAGAAGTACCTTCTGAGTTACAAAGCTCAACAATATTCGAGACAATAACCGAATGGGACTCTAAATTGCAGGTGGACGTTGGTGATAAGAGTCAGAAGACTGGTAGAGGGTCAGGTATGGTGCCGTCCAAGAACAATGTGTTCCATACAAAACTTATCACAGTGCAATTGAGAGTAATGATTTTAAACCCCTGCCTCATTTTGCAAACAACAATAAAGCACACAGTGCAATGATGTAATCTAGTGTCATATATTTATAGGCATACATATAGTTATCTTTTAAGATCAATCCATTACCCTTCTGTTAACGCTTTGGCCATGTCTCTGTCACTTCTTTTGTATGTGTCAATATTGGATCCTGTTTCTGAACTGCTTTGATGATGACCTCAACTTCGACTTCATATCCAACATCTCAGCACTGGATCTTGGTGATTTTATATCACTTTGCTCCAACAACAGGGTACTGAATTGAGTAAATTGCACTTGAATATTAAAAAAGATACAACTGAATTTATTTGCACCTGTTCAAACGTGAGAGTCACTTTTTCCCTTTGCAAATTTTTAACTCCTATGGTACAAATCTTGATTTTGCCTCTACTGGGCTTTGCATCATATCAAGAGGAATACAATGCTACATGGTTTTGCTGTAAGGTTTCACACAAAGACCAATATCTCACTCGGAATTCAAATACTTCTTGGACTTGGTTTCACTTCGTAGAGCTTAGTTTTTAAACATTCCAGTTTCAATGGTCTCCTCTTGGAAAAATGAACTGCCATCTAAATTATGGTTATGGCAAGATTCCACAGCTTCTGTTGTTAGCTTGGTGTGAACTTTGAATTATCCTGCCATTAATCTATTCTCTGTCATTTAACTGCAAACTGCCACATGGCGCTGCTGGTCAGGAGCACAGTACTTCATCATGCATAAGTTGTAGAGCTTGCAAAGGACTTTGATCGTCTGCAACATATGGCTTAAGCGGAGGAAACGTGTTCAAGTCACCAAGGATGGAACACCTTTCTCCAGTGAGGAGTTTTGTGTCATGGTATTTGACAAGCTAGCTATGAAGATCCAAGGGTTTCTTTCATACAAATAATATGCTTTACAACATAGTGGAGAGGCAAAGTAATAACACCAATAGAAGAAGGGAGAAATAGAAAAAATAATAAGTGATAAAAGTGAAAAATGAAGATATGTCTTCTCTAATTCTGGCATTAAACAACCTCATATATATATTATAAAATGCATGAGGATAATCCATAATTGTTGGATGGATAAGCATAATATGCAGTTGGATGGACATCATAATCTAGGATCATGCTACTTAATTG
The DNA here is from genome assembly GCA_034641835.2 of Pinus albicaulis. Lineage (NCBI taxonomy): Eukaryota > Viridiplantae > Streptophyta > Pinopsida > Pinales > Pinaceae > Pinus > Pinus albicaulis. Next base: position 1,661,813,015 of record CM076578.1, on the reverse strand, counting down.
TGCATGAGTCGTAGAGCTTGCAAAGGAGTTTAATTGTCTGCAAGATATGGCTGAAGTGAAGGAAACCTGTTCAGGTTGCCAAGGATGGAGCCACTTTCTCCAGCTTTGAAACTTTTCTATTGAGGAGTTTTGTATCATGGTATTTGAAAAGCTAGCTACGAAGAGCCAAGGGGTTTTTTGATACAGATAATAGGCTTTACTTCATAAGGAAGAGGCAAAGTAATAACATTAATAGGATAACAATGGAAAAAGGAGAAATAGACAAAAGAAAAAATGATGAATGCCAATAATGGAAACATATCTTCTCAAATTCTATCATTGAACAACCTCATGTTGATATCATAAAATAGTTGAGGATAATCCACAGTTATTAGATGGGTAGGCATAATATGCAATTGGGTGGACACAATAATCCAGAAGCATGCTACTTCATCATGCACAAGTTGCAGAGCTTGCAAATGAGTATGATTGTCTACAAGATACGGCTCAAATGAAGGAAACCTGTTCAGGTTGCTAAGGATGGAACAACTTTCTCCAGCTTCAAAACTTTTCAAGCCAGGAGTTTTGTATCATGGTATTTGACAAGCTAGCTACGAAGAGCCAAGGGGTTCTTTGATGCGAATAGTATGCTTTACATCATAATAAAGAGGCAAAGTAATAACATTAATATGATAACAATGGAGAAGGGAGAAATAGACAAAAGATAGTGTTGAAAGTCAATAGTGAAAATATATATTCTCTAATTTTAGCATTGAGCAACTTCATTATGATATTATAAAATGGATGAGGATAATCCACAATTGTTGGATGGACTCCATAATCCAGGAGCACACTACTTCATCGCACATACGTTGTAGAGCTTGCAAAGGAGTTTGATTGTCGGCGAGATCTGGCTGAAGTGAAGGAAACCTGTTCATGGAGCGACTTTCTCCACCTTTAAAAGTTCCCCGGAGAGGAGTTCTGTATCACGGTATTTCACAAACTAGTTATGAAGAGCCAAGGGGTTCTTTGATAGAAATAATAAGCTTTACATCAAAACAAAGAGGGATAGTAATAACATTAATAGGATAACAATGGAGAAGGGAGAATTAGACAAAAGAATAATTGATGAAAGTAAATAATGAAAACATATCTTCTCTAATTTAGCATTGAACAACCTCCTATTGATATTATAAAATGGATGAGGATAATCCACAATTGTTGGATGGATAAGCATAATATACATTTGGATGGATAACATAATCCACAATATAAATTATAAATAAACATGATTTATTATTGGATCTCACCTGCATCAAAACTATCAGTGTCCAACTAATAATAAATATGCTAAATAGAATTGCTACTACAACTAATGCAACTATTGTCAGATATTCCAATACATCTGGATTGAAACACACACTTGGGGCTCAAGTATTAAGTTCTTTAATACTCAATTAATTAAAATTTTTGCACCTTATGATCTACTTAGTCTTATTGACATACAATTGACCTTTACAAAGTTAAATAGAACAATATAGTTCATCATATTCAAATATAGTATGACCAAATATTACAAATTTGTGTTGTGTTCCAGGGTGTTTATAGTGGGCTGTATGGTCGGATTGAGCCCACATTGACAAAGATTGAGCAACACCACAGCCCTAAAAACATGTTTGGCTGTTTCCTCAATTCTAGCAGGTTGCACAGGTCCTGTTGGCTAGCCCCGTCTTATGCAGCCTAGATTTGATTGCCAGACGGGTTTTTTTACCATCCTACCTAAGGCTGGGGAGTGGGGACTTGAAAGCAACTCTTGTTTTCCTTCCAGCCTAGAAGATATATTTAATTATGTTTGCATTTTTAATAGAGAAATTATTCATTAGTTCTACCCAACCTTCTCAGTATGCTTTCTTAGAGTTGAAAGGATATTTTTGTATTTTTAGAAAACATCTATGTTAGCAACTTTCCATGCTCTTAATCTGGCTTTGTTTTGCAGGGATTTTTAATGAATCTGCAACCATCTGAGGCTGCGGCAGGATTTGATATTCGACTTCCACCTACAGTAGATCCCCAACTGGTTAGAATGCGGATTTCAGAGGAATGGGCACCTGCTGTACGCAATATGACTTACCAGGTTATAACAACAGAATCAGGATAACATAATTGAAATATTATCTCTCTTTGCTTTAGAACCATATCATCACCATCCAGACATTTGAAGTACTTTTGGTTTCTGCTAGTTTGCAATATGTGCATCTCAGCTTTGTTACCATATTCAGATTGAGAGATGCTTGTTCTTCAAAATTATCTGAATTATGTTAAAACTGGGATAATGTAGAGTCCCATTCTTGTCATGTGGAAAGATCTTTTGGTGCACTCCGGGTCTAAAGTTTTCTGGCATGTTGTCTGTTTTTGAGGACGAAAGTGCAAACTTTATTGGCATCTGAGGTTCAATGCTGTTACCAGGGTGTCTTGTTATATGTCTAGATCATGTGTTGACATAGCTTCTCTGAGTTAATATTTAGTGGTTTTCTGCTGGTTGCATCCTATTCTCCCAGGGAAGGGCAGAAGGCCTATGTTGTTAGGAAGGTGTCACCTTAACCCTCACATCTGGATCAAAAGTTTTGTGTTTAGTTTGTTCTAATAAACTGATCTTTCTCTAGTTGCATCCTATTCTTATGGAGAACATCTATTCTGTTGACCAAGATGTCATCTTGTTCGTCTTTTTTAGCTGTTGAAATAGCATTGTTGACTTTGCCACTGTTTACTGTTTACAGACCTTCCATCTTTAGCATTCTATACAATAATCTTGGCTTTTTATAATGCCCATATGCATATTATACTTGTGAACCCGTCTTCTTTTATTTTACTGTTTCAAAAAGTACGTGTTCTAGTAGGCATCTTAGCTCTTGTGCTGTTGCATTAAAAGATAGTTAACTATATTCAATAATTTGTTTATGCTGCTTTTATTCGTTGCCTAACTCAATGAGTGATCCAAATTTTCTGTTCAGATAATAGAAAAGGGGCCTATAAGGGGCATTCAAGGGCATCCCCTTCTGACAGTAGCCAATGGTTCAAATCCATGGTGGTTACAGTTTGAGCAAGCTATCTTGGCAACTGGAGGCAAACTTCGGAAACCTGAAATATTGGCATCAACCACTGATGCTCGCTTTGTGAGGGAGCAAGGAATTCCTACTTTTGGATTCTCGCCAATGGCAAATACTCCGATATTACTTCACGACCATAATGAGGTTCTGTGAACATTTTTGAGAGCTTGCATGCATGCCCTACATATTATTCATATACATTTAGTATATTTGGTGCTAACTTCATTTGTTGATGATTTTATGCAACACATTTTCTTGCAGTTCTTGAATGAAGGAGAGTATCTGAAGGGGATTGAAGTATATGAGGCAATTATACAGTCCTTAAGTTCCTTTCTTGAATCCGACGACAAGATATTTTCTAGGGATGAGTTGTAAGGTTCTAGCATTGCATGTCATGCTGATTAATGGTATGTCAGTTGCCTATGTTATTTAGTTTTTAATTTGAAGAACGCTATTTCTTTGTAAGGCTTACTAAAACAGGTTAAGGGAGAGTGTATTGTTTTGCATACTTATGTAGTGATCTTCCCTGCTTGAGATGTATCCTTGACTACGGTGGAATGCTGGTGATGTAATTGTAGGTCACATACATGGAAGTATCTGTGTATTCTGCTTGTAGACTCGATGGAAAGGCTGCAGATGTTGTTTAGAGATTACCACATTGATAGGCAAGAGGCTTTCATTGTACTCTTAAAATGTTAAAACTGTCTCTTCACGCTTCGTATTCTTGGGAATTCTCAGACGGGAGAGAGTAAATTCTCTTGCTTTGTGTCAGTCCATAGGCATCTGTAAGTGCTTAGACAATAAAACATAATGTCACTATATATACGGCAGTGCCACTGCCAATATGCAAAACTTGTTTCTTGGCATTTGTTCATTTCCTTGTTCTTGTTACTTCCTTACATAGACGATAAAACATAATGCACATTTACATAAATACCTATGTTGCCAAGAAACGTGGGTTCGGGGATGGGTACATCATTTTTTGAAACAGGGTGCGTGGGTTCGTCGGGGGTATATAATAATAATAATAATAATAATAATATTATATTTTATAAATTATAAATTTATAATTGATAATATATATGAATTCGTATATTTTTCAACTTTAAACAAGAAAACTAAAAAAGTTTTAATTCCTCTCTATAACGGTAATACAAGTACTAAGTAGTTATAAAAAAGTTTGATGTTTTTTATGATCCTCATATTTGGGCTTGGGTCAAGCTTTATGGATCCTGTAAAAAGTTAAATTTCTGAATTTGCTGAAAGAATTGAGACAAGCCTTAGTTGGTTCTTTGTTCATAGGATTTTATGATTTATCATATTTCTTTTAAGTTTTCTCAAGGTAATATTAAGTAGGCTTCAAATGGAGTGGAATTCTACTTTAATTTAAATATCCAATTCAGACTTTCCATGCCCATTTTGGAGATATCTCACACTTCCTCATTCACGGCAGTAAACATCAAAATTTCGCATTTTTTAAACTATAGACATCTACCATCTAAGTGTGCAGTTTATATGTTGATGTCATTTCTTAAGCAAAGATGTTTTTCTAGTTGAATATAAGTTATAATAGTTCACAGAGGGCGTGAATACCTCCCTTTGCTGCCTCCGTTTGCTCCCTCCCATCCTCTGCATGTATACCTCCCTCCTGTCCTCTGTCACCTCCCTCTGCTTGTATTGCGTGAATGAATGCCTCTGTCCTTGCATGAATGAATGCCTCTGCCACCATAATACCTCTGCCTCTCGTCCCTGCTTGAATCACTCCGCCTCTCCGTCGAATGGATACCTCGACCTCTCGTCCCTGCTTGAATATCGGTCGAACGAATACCTCAGGGAACTCTTCCCTGGGTCAAACGAATGAACTCAATGAATGGCCTCTCGTTCTTGCGTCGAACGAATGAACTCAATGAAATGAAGTGAAGTGATAACTTAGTTTAGGTTTAGACTTAGTATTTACGACTTGCATTTTGATTTCAATAATTAAAAATTTTAATTTGTAACTTTGTTAAAACTTAATATTTATTAAAATTTAATTTAATTTAAAAATTTCAATAAAATTTTTTTATAAAAAAATTTAGTCAAAATCGGTCATCGAGAACCCAAAGAACCCGATTTTTGGGTTCTAAGTACCCATCCTCTGGGTTCTCCGTACCCATTAAGGCAGAAGAACCCAATTTTTTTTTTGGAGAATCCGGTTCTTCACAGAAGAACCCAATTTTTTTTTTGGAGAACCCGATTCTTCACAGAAGAACCCAAATTTTTTTTTGGAGAACCCGGTTCTTCTGGGTTCTTCTCAAAAGCACTCGTACCTGAATCCGGGACTTGGGTTCGAGAACCCCACCCCCAGGTTCAGTAACCCGTGCAACATAGATAAATACTCAATTGCCAATATGCAAAACTTGTTTCTAGGCATTTGTTATTTTCGTTATTGTTGCTTCCTTTTTGTAGTAGTAATTATGACAAACATTTTTTGTGGAATTCTCAAGATTCTCACTCTGAGCAAAATCAATTTTCTTTGTAATAAGTTTTCTGTGGCTAAATGAAAACTTTTCCAATGAACACTAGAGCACAATTGGAAAAATATTCCCATTATGTAAATGATATTGATATTTTTTTTTTGAGAAGGTGCATCTTAAAAGTTAAATTACATTTAAAAACAATAATGGTGCATCATAAATAGGGACTAGAGGTCACTTCATTTAATCTCCTCTCCCGACATTGGCAAGAACGACCAACAGGTTAGCCTTGTATTCTTGTTCCAAAGAAGCAGATCTCTCCTTAAAAAGATCTATTCTTGTTGAAATCCAAGTTACTATTGCTAACAATAATAATCATTTAATTTTAAGGTCATGGTCAAGCCATACACTAAATTGGTGTATGAGATCCTCTTGTTTGCGGAACAAAGAACCTACCTTAGCACAACGATTTGATTGCTAAAGCCTGCAGAGACATACATACTCTACCTATCTGCATTGAATTTGAACCTGTAGCCTACTAGGGGATTATCATAGTAGTAACACCTATTAAGGGGTATATTGACAGTTATGCCCTTCTTTAGTAATTTTTGTGTCTTGTGAGCACTGATTAATTGAAGAGTAGTAAATTCATTGAGTTGATACTCTCTCCTATCGTTTTTGAACTTTGAGAAAGTTCCTTTAAAATTCATTGAAATAGTGCCCATTGTTTTGTTTTTGATGGAACCCATAGTGCCCACTGTTTTGTTTTTGATGTAACCCTCTATTCTCAACATATGGGGGTGGTCACTCTCGCTAGTGCGTGCACACAGATTGTAGTGACTTCATCTTTTGATTTGGATCTTTCAGAACTTCGACTTCCCCTTGATCTTCTTCATCATCATATTGTGTTGGGATGTCAGCGATAGACATGGTCCACATGTATTTTTTTTTTTTAATATATTTCTTCTGTATGGTTCATCGACCCCGGAGATCAGTGACTCCTACGTCCACAAAATATTTGTACCATGCAGATCCACCCAAAGGGATCACTTCCTACTGGCTCAACAATGGAGCTTGACCTCGGGAGTGTCGAGAGAATTGAACCCGTGACCTCTCAATAACAAAGGTGCTTTAATGACGGTGTCTCGACCAATTGAGCTAACCCTCGGGGCTATGTCCACATGTAAGTTGTACGAAAGGGATTTTTGCTTCTTAATCTCATGGTACCACTGAAACGGTTTTGTTTCTAGGTAGAAGGCAACTTAGACACCTCTCTTAATGTTTGGAATCATAAAATATATTTCCCCAAAAAGCTTTGATTCAATCCAGTAACTTTTTTTTCCATGATTCTCAAACTTCCCCAAAAGTGCCACATAGTGGACGAGCTCGGAGTTGTTGCAGAAAAAAGGATGATCCCTGTTGACCACTCTGTGTCAATGACCCCATAGCAGTACACTCCTTTTTTCGCAAAAGGGATCCATCATGTTTGAGTGTCCATGCTATTCAAATTTCATCATCAGTCGACAATTTGTAAATGATGTAAACCCATTTTGCATGTTTATAATGCAAATGATCTTAGTAAGACCATCATGTATGTGACAACCTAGGTAAGCCTAATATTTTGGTGATGATTTCTATTCTAGGAGGTTTTTCGTCTCACTAATTCATCTGTGTCTCCTAGATACAAATGCTCGACAAAGTTTTCACCTCCAGCCTCACCCGAAAGCTAGGGTGGATTTTGTCGTCAAGATATTAAGTAAGTTCTAGTGTTTTTTATCGAACCTTTGTAAAAGTAATTTGGGAATGATCCTAGCTAATTGGCTAGATTATTTTATTACAGATTGCTTGTTGTACTAGATCATATTTTGAGTTGCAGAATTGGGTAGATTATTGAGAGTCTATTACGAACGAGTGTTCTCCTTCATGGGTTTAATGTATTAATTTTATGTAAAGAGGGTTGGAAAAATAATTAATCCATTCGTAAGTCAATTAATTAAATTTTCTGGCCAAATTAATTTAAAAATCTTAAATCATAAATTTAATGTCCTAGGTAAATTTAAATTTGTAAAGGAAAAATTCTTGGGTCCCTACAAAATAAATTTTTAAAATTTGCAAGCCAAGGGAATATTGAAAATTTTGGACTCTTGGGTCTTGGTTTTTTAAGTCAGTTAATTTTTTGAGGTAATTAACTCAAAATTATTATTTTTGAGTTAATAAAAAATGAATTAAATGAAAAATTCGAAATTCCTAAAAAATAAATGATTTCGACGGATGAGATTAAAAGATAATCAAATCTTTTTTAAAGGTCAAGATTACTTCTATGGGGATTAAGCGAGCTAGCCGTTGGAGAATTTATCTATAATTAGAAGTCGGTGTCAGTCGATTTTTTGATCCGATCTTTTGATCGTGTACTAAGCTATCAAACTCTCTTATATATTTTTTGGAATAAATGCAATGTCTTTGGGGTTTCAGCTTGCGGTGGTGTTCCTCTTCATGAATTTATGGTAACATTGTTTAAATTTTTGCAGATATTATTTGAAAATCGCAAATCAATAGCTCTCCTAAAGTAATCTGAATACATGTTTCTTATTCATTTTGTTGGATTTAGTGTAACATTTTTAATTTTGCTTGAAGTAGCAGGGATCTCTATTTCTTCATACTTTCATTGTTATTCTATTTCTCTGCTTGGTTTGACGGTTGATCTAGTGCTTGCAGAAAATTTTTAAGGTTTCATTGAGTGTTTGAGGATAGTCCTCGGTTGGATCGACCAACTCTCAACATATATTTTCTGAACAACCTACTTCATAATAACTCCAAGATTTATCCAAAGGTTTTATTTTCATGTAATAAGTTTTTGGTTAGTACCTCTCTAAAAGCTAAAATCTTTTAAATCTTTTGTGGAAAAATTGATAGATTTGGCTAGTAAGAGCCTTAGATCTTCAGATTTGGGAGCAGAGTTCGACTCATACTCCCAGATCTAACAGATCTGCAACTCTTGTGCATAGATTTGTATATATATTGTATAGATCTGTAATTTTAATTATGTAAATATTTAGAATTTTTAGATTTTGATTTCTAACTCAAGATCAAGGTTTTTATTTTCAGATTTTGTACATATATTGGGTTTTGGGTTTTGGTTTGATTGCTTGTGCAGGTTCAGATCTGAGGTTTTTTAAAAGAGATTTTGATATTTGAGACAAATCTAGGTCCTCGAGGGCAAGATCTTGTCTCAGAAATAAATTTTTGTAGGGAAAAATTTCATTCAAGATCATTCAATTAAATATTGGATCTGGGGTTATTTTTTCATAATTTTTTTTTGGGCAGAAGAAATTTTCGAATTTTTTGGAGTGCACCAGACTGCCTGTTCTTTCTTCGTCTTCTCTGTTGCATGCTCTCTGTCTTCCCCTGCGTTTTTCTGCTGCGTTCTTCTTGCTCCCATATTCTCTGTGTCCTTGTTTCCCCTTGCTCTTAGATCCGCCCGCGTCCTCAACTTCTCCTTTTGCGTGCGTTTCACCTGCTCGACGACTTCCATCTGATCCTCCCGTCTCCTTTTTAGACTTCCTCTCCACTGCTCGCATACCCCTTTCTTCACTTGCATTTCCTTATCCTTTATCTTGCACACAGTCCTTAACCTTCGCTGCAGTCTCGAGCTCGAGTTATCCTGTCTCTTGTGTGCCCCCCTCTGGGTATTGCTGTGTCCCCGCCGGCTGCCATCTCGACCCCCGCTGCCTCCTGCGCATTCCCCGCCCCTTTCCTTCACGCCAAGCTTCCGTTGCTCGAGCTCCCTCCTCACTGTCTTGCTTCCTCACCTCCATCACATTTCTCCCGCTCGATTTTCCTCAATACTCCCCGCTCCCTTTCCTTTGACCTAAGTCACATAACAAATTAAACTCATAACGTTTCACAATTTTTTTCAAAATTTTCTATAGTTTGATTTTGGTGGGGGCTTTCCTTTGATAAAAAAATTTATCCAATTCTTAAACTTTTGTGAGAATTAAAAAGGAACTCAAAACTTTTTTTTTTGACTTTTTTTTTTACCTTGTAAATTAAGATTTCAATTTTTTTTTTCTTTAATCAAAATTTTTATTAAAAAATGGACTTTAAAAAAATCAAAAATCAAAATCTCTAATTAATTTTTGACTTTTAAAAACTTAAAAGATTCCAAAAAATTTCCATTAAACTTTTAACATTAATAAATTTAATTTAATTTTTTTATTATTCTGTATATAAAAATTTAAAGGCCATTTATTTTTTGAAGTTATATCTTTCGATCTTAGGGTTTTGGGGCCATTATTAAAGTGTCAAAGTCTTAAGCCTTAAGGAAAATATTTAATTGTGGAAGAATTCTTATAGTTGACATGAATTGATTTTTAAGTATCCTAAGTTTGATTATAGGAGAAAAATAAGACTTTTGATTGGATTTTCATTATTTTAGAAGATTATTTAATCCATAATTTACTTGAAGAAGTGTTTATTTAGCATTGATATTTCATGGTATTTCTTAGGATTAATGATTGAGATTCAAGTGCTAAATTATTTCATATGCTTCAGTTGAGTTTGATGATCATTGGCATGGGATTTTTAAATGTTTGCTATCGATTAAAATCTCCTATTGTTTAATTAACTCTTGATTCATTTACTTGAATTGTTGGATCTTTATTAAATATTTAAGTTTGTGAAACTTTCAAGTAATTGCGATTGATATTTTTATTGAGCACTCTATTGTGGATCTATGACATTATATATCTTTCAATTGGGTAATTTTTGGCATCTTCATAATCGGCATGTTCGCTTAAGTATTTAGTGGTTAAATAAGATAATTTGTAATCTAAGTGCTTCGGGTTTTAACATCACATTTCACTAAAATTTCTCGTGCATTTGCATATTAAGATAGTTTTGCATAATTAAAATTTACTCTCAAGCATAAGCTTGGTCGATAGAGAGATAGGTACCCATCCATCTTTGCTTGAGAAGGCTTGTTTTACTAGTACTTAAAACGATGACCTTGCAGTCGTCAGAGCCGCAACTCTCTGTAGTGAGTCACCAGGTATGTTAGATTTTCAAGAGAGGTATCGTTAATCACACTTTAGTGTGCTTCACCTTAACTTCTGTCTGACACTTATTACGACATCAGGCTCAATATAGAAAGGATCGAAGGGTCTAAACTTAGAGTAGGCATTTAATTAAAATTAACCAAGATTCCTGCACTTCACATTAGTTTTAGGATTTGCGTTACATATAGGATAGTCATTCATTCAAGCAACAGTTTCTCATCAAGTACTTGGTTCTAATTTCCTTAGCAAGATATTTGTCTCCATAAGGCACTGATATCAATCATTCAAATCTAATAGGATTTTTTAATATTGCTAGATTTAATACAAGTATTTGGTCGCTTAATTGTATCTCCCGAATTGGTTGGTTCCCAACTGGTTCTCCTTCATTCCATTTCCATAGGGTCTACCCTCCTTAGTCTATTATAGGGAGACAACTTATAGTTTAAACGAAGAGATTGGGGATCAAGGTGACAACCCCCAATCTGAGCCGTTGTCGCGGTGCTTAGACATTCTGTGCGACAACAATCCCAACAACGAGACCTTCTTTTTGGGAAATTTCAGGATCACTAAAGGAAGTTGAGTTTGTCACACTTTCAAAGTTGCATAAAACCATTTCATCAAGGCGGTTTTTGGACCTGTCAGAAAAGGGAAGTATAATCTCGATAAAAAGATCTACCGTTTTGACTCTTAAGCTGAATAGAAGAAGTCAAAAAAATCTCTGGAGCAATATAGTGTTCCCTGTTTGTTGGTAGAACAACCTCTTGGAACTTGCGCCCAATACAACCATCTCTTCTTGATGATTTGAATAAAAATTGCCTAGTGATGCTCCCTAGTTTATTTCTATAATGCCACTTGAAAAGGCACAACATGAGAAGATAAAACTGAGTAAAACTATGACAATTCTTATTTAATGCCCCACTTTTAGGGAGCAACCTCCCAATAAAATGTTATCCGAAGGGGGAAACCTCCATTTTAATGCCATGTTGAGGGGACAATCTTCCAATACAAGTTCATGACATTTAAATATGTTTTAGTAGAAGAGGTAGGTGTAGTAGCTACCCTATGCACTCTCTTGAAATGACATGTGGAGATTGAGGGCAGAAGCAAAGCTAGTCAATGCTAAGAGAGTTTATTCCCTAGATCCCACTTACATTATTGGAGGAAATAAACGAGTAAAGGGCAAGAAGATATATTGTTAGAAGAATTGTTACAAGAATATTATATATTGGGAGCATAACACATGCCTATCAAAGTTATTAGCTAATATTTGGCTTTAGAAATTTTGTGCCACTTTGCAATGTTGAAATGTAGTGATGGAAGGTCTTGTGGCTTGTGCCTTAGCCAGTGAAGGCCTCAACTTAGTCTTTCTCTAGCATGTGTGCAAGTTCATGAGATAGACTTCAGTTTTGGTGAGTTTATTTCCAGTTTACTGGAATGATCATCGAGATTGCATGTTTGTTGGAGTCTTCTTTAGTTTGTTTACAGGACGAGGTGGCAGTGAAAAGTTCAGTTAGAACGAGTTAAGTCTTCAGTGTTGATTGGAGAGAGAACTAATTAAGACTCCAGTGTTGATTGGAGATGTGAAAATTTCTGAATCTTAACATACATAAATCCTACTGCAATTATCTGATTTGTATTACCTATTTGTTTTCTTCATTTAACAAGTTATTTAAAAAAATATTCAGTAAATTCTAATACAATTACATTGTAGCCTACACCAATATACGTATCAAGAACTGAAAAATAAACGAAACAATCATACAAAGAACACTTATTTTTGGACAATTGTCCTCGGAAAAACCCAATGCGGGAAAACCGTTGCAACATATTTGAGGGTTTGTATTATTAAGCAACAATATTCTAAGTACAGCTAGGGTGCCGAAATCTGGCTCACCCAATAGAGAAAATCCTTGACAGACAGATAAATTAGTGAGTTTTATGTCACAATGCAAGTCTTGGCTGATCCAAGATCTGAACTGGAGAAAACCCACCTCCCTCTACGCAGTAGATGCGTAGGCCTGTGTGGGGATTGCTGAAGTCTGCGTCACTTCCTCTCTGCGCTGATCTGCCTCTCAGAAAATCGAGTTTCAACCCTCCTGGCTCAGAAATCCCGATCTCTAGCTAAATCTCGGACTGTCTCTCAGAGGCTCTTTACTGCCCCTGCGTGAGTCTTGTGTGGACATGCGTCACCCTCTCTAGGGATTGCGTCACCTCTCCTGGTGGCTACACTGCTTCCTCTGCTGTCTCTGCTGCCCTTGCTCAGCTATGTACTCTTGGTCCTCCGACCAATAATTGCTTCTTCCCCTCGTTGCAACTAAATCACTTAGATCTTATCTACGTCCGAGCACTACTCTGTCAGAAGAATTCGATCTCTTGATTCACTGTGTATGTTATCCAACTGACCCTCAAGCCTTCCTTTATACTTTTCCTGTTGAGATATCATCGACTGTGATCTAATCCTTAATTAATGACTAAGATTAAATTAAACTTTTATCTTCGTCACTTAGAAGCTTCTCACCCACATGTTTAAATTAATTCACTTTAATTATTTTAATTCCCTAAGTTTTAACTGCGTCACCTCTCCTAGTGGCTGTGCTGCTTCCTCTGTTGTCTCTGCTGCCCTTGCTCTGCTATGTACTCTTGGTCCTCTAACCAATAACTGCTTCTACCCCTTGCTACAACTGAATCACTTAGATATTATCTTCGTTCAAGCACTGCTCCGTCAGAAGAATTTGATCTCTTGATTCACTGTGTGTGCTCTCCAACTGACCCTCAAGCCTTCCTTTATAATTTTCCTGTTGAGATATCATTGATTGTGATCTAATCCTTAATCAACGACTAAGATTAAATTAGACTTTTATCCTCGTCACTTAGAAGCTTCTCACCCACATGTTTAAATTAATTCACTTTAATGGTTTTAATTCCCTAAGTTTTAACTTAGGCTCCATTAAAAATAATTAATTATTTGAATAACTTTCACTCCGTGTGGAATTTCTCCAAACGATTATGGGTCTTGGAGATCTCATGTGTTCTAGCCCCTCCACAAAATTTCGGAGCTAGAGCACATCTGATACTACCCAAAAATCAACACTCCCTCTTAGCAAGGAATGTGGTCTAGCAATTCTTATTCACCAGAAGCATCACCCTGATCCACGACATCGATACTCTGCGCTGCTGATGCTCAGCCTGCTGCCCCTCATCCACTGCGCTGCTGCTATCTGCACTGCAGCCCCTGACTTTTCCACTGTCACTGCTACATTTATACTGCAACTCCCTCTCAGAATGCTACACCATGCTACCCATAGTAATGACACTGCTAACTGCTGCACTGCAACTTAGTTGCTGAGAGTTAGGAAACTGAAAAAACCTCCCAAAACTGACATACTGGTAAGTTTGAATACTCCTTGATGCTGGAACTACATCTGCTGCTAATCTGCGCTAACCATCTGATGCCACTGCGCTGTCGCTGCTCTGCATTGCGTAAGCACTGCTCTGCACCACTGTGCACTGTGCTCCTGTTGCCTCTGCTCTGCGCTGTTTTAGAATTCGACACTCTAGCTCTGGCACTGTTGCTCCATCATCCCTTGCATCAAATGACACCCGTCATTTTTCTATTGTCATTAGGGGCTCCAGTAGCCGTATGTGATCCAAGAGTTTGGGCACCTCAAGTATCCTGCCCCTTCTTCATGTTGCTAATCTACAACTCCATATCGTCCCACTTCTTAGGTGCATGAGCACTCATGGCGCATCCATCATCATCATCCTCACCAGCTTGAGCTAGAGCAGCCTTCGAGTGAGATTCTTCCTTGCCCTTCTTCTTTAGAGTGCGCTGCATGGAGAAATGTCCTAGTTCCCCACATCTGAAGCATTTGACCTTCGAGAGGTCCTTCTTTTTCCTTCTCTGTTGCCCTTGCTATCTCTTAGATGCGAGAGCCGCATCTTCCTCTTCCTTCTTCTTGAATTTGATCCCTTTGCTGCTGCTTCCCACCTTGGTCCAGGATCTTATCTTTTCTTATCAAAGAGTTGCCCACATATCTTCCCAGCTTGGAAGAGCTTCCCTGCCCAAAATTCCTTGGAAAAAGGTCTCCTAGTCTTCAATGGCTGCATTTAGAGTAGTCCTATCCATAAGTCCAACATCTGGTGTAGCCCCTATGGAAGCTCGTTGATCTCGGATCCCTTGCAATTTGATGAGGAAGGGATCGATCTCTTCTCCCTTTGCATCTGAAATAATCTCAGCTGTTTCTCTAGCAACATCTTCTGCTGGACAGAACGTCCCTGGTACATAGTGGTCAAGGCCTCCCATATTTCCCTTACTGTGTTCTTCTCAGCAATATGTGGGATCACATGATCCTTGAATCCTTCCATGATCATGCATTTTTCTTTTGCCTGAGCCTCCTCGTACTTATTGAGAGGATTAACATCAACCGGAACAAAAATCTTGTTCAAGGCATGATCCTTGCCAAGATTTTGTCTTCCAGATGACAAAGTTGGATGCTCCATCCAACCCGTCTCGATCCCTCAGTCCATTGATGACCATCTTTGCTCAACTAAGTGTCGAACAAGTTCCTTAATCCCTCTTTTGCTGCTGCCCCAACAAAACTCAGATATGGATTTCTTGGCGCTAGAAACCCTCTAAGGAACAATCTCCCTCTGAGATTCGATTTCCTTCACGGAAATCCTTCTTCCAACATATGTTGAAACACTCCTCTCTGATCTTGCTTTACTGCTGCTCAACACTAAATCTAGACTTCTTGGCAAGAAGTCTTTTGAGGAACTGTTTCCCTCTACTTTGATTTTTCCCCACTAGACATTGTTCTGCACCAACAAAATCAACGCCCCACCAACAACTCTAGAAAGAAATGTATTACATCTCCAACCACGTCAATCCGAAAAATTAAGACTCAACAACCTCTGCGCTAACCCAACAAGCACTGCACTACCTTCTGCAGCTACAACGTCACCCTAGCACGCTGACGCATGCTCTGCGTGAGCCTTCCCAGGTGACTGTGTCACCGTTCCTCTGCCTCTTTGGCCTAGTACTGCGCTGTCTCTCGGGACAGCTGCTTTCCTGTTGCAGAATTTCTTTTGTCCTTTTGCTGATGGCTTCAGTCCTTCTTGATCTGCAGTAGCTCTGATACCATGTGAAATTTCTGCATCTTAACATACAGAAATCCTACTGCAATTATTTGATTTGTATTACCTACTTGTTTTCTTCATTTAACAAGTTATTTACAGAATTATTCAGTCAATTCTAATACAAATACATTGCAGCCTAGACCAATATACAAATCAAGAACTGAAAAACAAATGAACCAATCACACAAAGGACACTTATTTTTGGACAATTGTCTCTGGAAAAACCTAATGCGGGAAAACTAGTGCAACATATATGAGGGTTTGTATTATTAAGCAACAATATTCTGAGTACAACTAGGGTGCCAAAATATTGCTCACCCAACAGAGAAAATCCTCGGCAGAAAGATAAATTAGTGAGTTTTACCTCACACCACAAGTCCTGTCTGATCCAAGATCTGAACTGGGGAAACCCCAACTCCCTCTATGGTGCCTTTGCGCAGTAGATGCATAGGCCTGCGTGGGGAATGCTGAAGTCTGCATCACCTCCTCTCTGCGTTGATCTGCCTCTCAGAAAATCGAGTTTCAACCTTCCTGACTCACAATCCTTGATCTCCAACTAAATCTCAAACTGTCTCTCAGAGGCTCTGCGCTACCCCTGCGTGGGCCTGCATCACCCTCTCTAGGGACTACGTCATCTCTCATGGTGGTTGCGCTTCTTCCTCTGTTGTCTCTACTGCCCTTGCTCTGCTATGTACTCTTGGTCCTCCGACCAATAACTGCTTCTGCCCCTCGCTGCAACTGGATCACTTAGATCTTATCTTCGTCCGAGCACTGCTTCGTCAGAAGAATTCGATCTCTTGATTCTTTATGTGCGTTCTCCAACTGACCCTCAAGCCTTCCTTTATACTTTTCGTGTTGAGATATCACTGATCGTGATCTAATCATTAATCAATGACTAATATTAAATTAGACTTGATCCTCGTCACTCAGAAGCTTCTCATCCACATGTTTAAATTAATTCACTTTAATTATTTTAATTCTCCAAGTTTTAACTTAGGCTACATTAAAAATAATTAATTATTTGAATAACTTTCACTCCAGGGGGAATTTCTCCAAACGATTTCTGGGTCTTGGAGATCTCATGTGTTCTAGCCTCTCCACAAAATTTCGTAGCTAGAGCACATCCAATGCTACCCTAAAATCAACAAGAAAGAAAGCGAGTATAACTCTCAGTTAACTGGCAATCACAACCCGAACTTCTCAATTGAGCTAGGCTTTATTGCATGCTCGAATTCTATCTAAAAAGAGGAGGACAAAGGTAGAAGATCAATCATTCTTGAGATATCAATTCTTTGTGTGTGGATTGCGTATTCTTGAGGAGCAAGTGCACATAGGTTTAGGAGCACAATTGTGCTAGAAAACAGGGCTCCAAGTGCGCTTGAAAATGGGGCCTCTTGTGCCCTAGAAAATATGTTAGGTCCTTATATTACTTGTTACTTGTATAGTTCCTTATTGTTGTTAGTGTAACCCCCTTATTGTTATTTTACCCCTGTAACCCCCATATTGTTATTATTGTGCCCTTCAATTATTATTGTTAGGTCGGCCAGGATTACATTGTGGCCCCATGGACTCCTATATATAGAAAGGAGGTTTTGTCATTTGTATCATCCAATAATTGTTCATTTATGTAATTCATTGGAGGTTGCCGTGTTGAAGTGGCTTATTTCTAAGGCATTGATATCTCTTTTCTTCTATTTTTGGAGTTGGTTTCATAACATTTGGTATCAAAGCTTTGGATTCTAGGGTTTTGCTACTCCAAACAGGTCATCGTGGAATTTTCACAATACCGTTTTTTCTACGAAGGTTCAGAAGTTGAAAATTTTAGAGTGTAAAGCTGAAATCCTGAGGAACATCGTCGCAAAATTTTAGATCTTGGTTCGCAATATTTTCAGAGATATGGTCTGTGGAAGTTAGGTCTTTTTCAGGCTTCCAAATTTCATCTCAAAGAGGTGATCGTGGGAAAATATTCACAACTCTCTCTCCGAGCATCGGATTGGAATTCTGTAAAAAGTGGCTACAAGTACACGGACTGTAGTTTCCTAGCTATCAATTTCAGAGCTGAAGGAGGAAACAATGACACATGGCAAGTCGTACAAGTTCGCTCTACTCAACCTGTCCATAATTAGGTCATCGTAGGAGATTGGGCACAACTTTTTCTTCAAGAATCCAAATCAGGTCAGACCTGTGGAATTCGAAAGAGGATTCAAATGGCTACCTCAGGGCCAAATTTTAGATATTGAAGATCCTAAATCACAGAGATAATTCAGTTTCAATATCAAGCTCCTCAAAAGCAAGAAAAAAGTTTTTTTTTTGTTTTTTTTTTGTTTTTTTGTTTTTTTCTGAATTGTATAAGTCTTATGTAAAAAAATCAGTTTGAAGTTATTCCAAGGGCCTATTGAAAATATATTTCAGTATTGGGTTCTGAAATGCCTCCTAAAAAGAATTCAACACCCATTAAGCTCTCAGAGTACTCTACTATGACTCATGAAGATGAAGAATTGCAACATGATATATCAAAATTACAAGAGAAAGTGCACCAAATTTTGCTCTCGCAAAAAGGAATAAAAAATGAAATGGAAGTTTTGAAGGAAGGCGTGGAAGCGAAGATGGATGGTTTGAAGAAAGACATGGAAGCTAAGATGGATGACATGGAAGCTGGCATGGAAGCTAAGATGGATGACATAGAAGAAAAAATGAAAGACAACATGGAAAACATGAAGAATGATCTAAAAGCATACATGGAAGGTTTGAAAAAGTTGGTACAAGAAATGTTTTCTAATGGCGAAAAGATAGTAGAGGAAACTCATGATGAGAACAAAATAAATGTTAATCATAATTTCATAAACTCTAATGTTGGATGGAAGAACCACCATATTCCAAATATGGATATGAGGAAGTTTGATGGCAAGGATCCCGTAACATGGATACTATAGATGGAACAATATTTTGATCTCAATAATGTGCAAAACACACAAAAGGTATGCATTGCAACTTTACATTTAGAACAAAATACATTTGTATGGCATCGATGGCTTTGCTCTCATAATTTTTTTTTCACTTGGTCAATTTTTACGGAGGAAATGATAGCACATTATGAGGATACAAAGAGCAACACCTTCTTTAGCCAATTGATAAATCTCAAACAAAAGGGTTCAGTGTCGGAGCACATTGAGGACTTCCAAAAATTGAATATAAGGGTGATTGATATTTTAGAGGAACACAGGATTGATGTCTTCATAGGGACTTTAAAGGATAACATCCAACATGAAGTTCATGTTTGGGAACCTGATTCATTGGAGAAGGAGTTCAGGTTGGCAAGAAAAAATGAATTTAAAATTATGGCGACAAGGAAGCCTACCACTCACATCTATAAAGATGGAAGTGTTGCTACTCCTAGACTTCCACAACCTACAAGGTTGACACCACAACAATTGGAAGAAAAAAGAGCAAAAGGGCTTTGCTATAGTTGTGATAAAAAATACACTAAAGGTCATAAGTGTGCTGAAAAGAAATTATTTTACATAGATTGTGAAGAAGAAGAAGAAAATGAAAAAGAAGAGGATATACACCAGAAACCAGCCATAGAAGAGGAAGAAATGAATCCGACCATATCATGTAATGCACTGGCCGGAATTACCACTCCTCAAACTCTCAAGATAGTAGGACAGATCAAGAAGAAAAGGGTAATAGTGTTGATTGATTCAGGTAGCACCCATAATTTTATTCATTGTAAGGTAGCCAAGGAACTAAATTGTTTCCTATACCCAGCACCAGAATGTCAAGTGATGGTTGCAAATGGAGGAACTATAAATTGCTCTGGGAAATGCCATAATATCAAGCTAACCATGGGGGAATATGTATTGACTAGTCCAATGCTTTCCATTCCTATGGGAGGTGCCGATGTTGTACTAGGAGTACAATGGTTACAATCTTTGGGGACGGTAGCTTTTAATTTTCAAGAACTTTTCTTGAAATTTTTTTCAGAAGGAAAGGAAGTCGAATTACGGGGTATTGAAGGGAAGCCAGGAAGGATAATAAGCTCTAATGTCATGAAAAAGTTTCTAAAGAAAGAACAACGAGGCGTAATTGCACAATTATGCTCACTAGAAGTTCCGACATCAAAATCATCTATTTCTGCAGATCTCCAACAAGTCTTGGACAATCATTCCAAGGTGTTTGAAACTCCCAAAGGACTCCCACCTATTCGGGATCATGATCATGCTATTCATTTGATTCCAGGAAGTGTTCCTCCAAACATCAGGCCTTATAGATATCCTTACTTCCAAAAGAGCGAAATTAAACGTATGATTGCAGAAATGTTAGAGGCGGGTATAATTCAACCTAGTCAAAGTTCTTTCTCTGCTCCTGTAGTATTGGTACACAAGAAGGATAGATCATGGCACATGTGTTCAGATTATAGGGAGCTCAATAAGTTCACCATTAAATATAAATTTCCCATTCTTGTGATTGATGAATTATTGGATGAATTACATGGAGCAATTTATTTTACCAAGTTGGATCTTCGTTCAGGATATCATCAAATTAGAATGAAGATCGAAGATATTCCAAAAAAAACATTTCGAACTCATGAGGGTCATTATGAATTTTTGGTCATGCCTTTTGGCCTTACCAATGCACCTTCTACATTTCAAGGGTTGATGAATTCCATTTTCAAACCCTTCCTTAGAAAATTTGTGCTAGTATTTTTTGATGATATACTGATCTACAACAGGTCTTGGAAAGATCATGTTGAACATGTTGACAGGGTGCTCAAACTATTGCAGGAGAAACAATTATATGCAAAAACATCCAAATGTTTCTTTGGAGTACAAGAGGTGGAATATCTGGGTCATATTGTATCTCATGAGGGTGTTAAGGTAGACCCTAACAAAATTAAAGCCGTTAAGGAATGGAAAGTCCCCACAACCATAAAGCAGGTGCGTGGATTTCTTGGGTTAACAAGGTATTATCGCAAGTTTGTTAAGAATTATGAGAGAATAGTAGCACCTCTAACAACATTATTGAAGAAACATGCATTTTAATGGACTCCTGAAGCAACTAAGGTCTTTGAACATATTAAAGAGGCAATGTGCCTAGCACCAGTCTTAGCTACACCAATTTCAC
Organism: Pinus albicaulis; assembly: GCA_034641835.2. Classification (NCBI taxonomy): domain Eukaryota; kingdom Viridiplantae; phylum Streptophyta; class Pinopsida; order Pinales; family Pinaceae; genus Pinus; species Pinus albicaulis. The sequence continues at coordinate 1,661,792,159 of CM076578.1, read as the reverse complement.
AAAAACCTTTATTGTGGAATGTGATGCCTCACGAAATGGAATTGGTGTTGTTTTAATGCAAGAAGGAAGACCCATTGCTTTTGAAAGTCGTTCAATCAAAGGAAATTATTTACAAAAGACTATTTATGAGAAAGAAATGTTGGCAATACTACATGCACTAAAGAAATGGAGGCCTTACCTAATGGGAAGACACTTCAAGGTAAAAACTGATCATGATAGTCTTAAACACTTTTTGGAACAAAGACTATCTTCAAAGAGCAACAAAAAGGGGTCACAAAGATGTTGGGTTATGACTTTGAAATCTTCTACAAAAAAGAGAAGCTAAATGTTGTTGCAGATGCACTCTCAAGAAAGGATGAAGAGGTGGAAGCATTGTTTTGTGCCATTTCAATTATCCAACCAGATTGGATAGCCAAAGCAAGGGATGAATGGAAGAAGGATGAAGAAGTGTGAAATATCATTCAAAAGCTGCAGCAAGATCCTAGTACATCTGATACATTTAGTTGGAAAAATGATTCCTTATGGTACAAAGCTCGCTTATATATTTGCGAGAATTCCCAACTAAAACAAAAGGTTTTTTTGGAATTGCACACTTCTCCTTTAGGAGGACACTCGGGATTTTTAAAAACTTACCACAGGGTGAAGAAATAATTTTTTTGGGATGGCCTTAAATCTAATATTCACAAGTTTGCGGCTGAATGTTTGGTTTGCTAGCATAATAAAGTTGAGACAATTAAGACATCGGGTCTTCTACAACATTTATTCATTCCTAGTCAATGTTGGGAGGAGATTTCAATGGATTTTATCACAGGTTTACCTAAGTCTGAAGGAAGGAGTATCATCATGGTGGTAGTTGATAGACTTACCAAGTATGTACAATTTTGTGCATTATCTCATCCATTCAAAGCGAGTACAATTGCTACTGCATTTATGGAAACAATTCAAAAGCTACATGGAAACTCGAAGATTATTGTAAGTGACAGAGATCCCATTTTTACAGGAAATTTTTGGATGGAATTATTTTCTTGTTTGGATACTCAACTAGCTCATAGCTCATCTTATCATCCTCAATCCGATGGTCAAACAAAGATAGTGAATAAATGTTTGGAAGGATATTTTCGTTATTTTGTATCTGATAAGCAAACACAATGGGTCAAGTGGTTACCTCTTGTTGAATGGTGGTATAACACTTCCTTCATACTGCAGCAAAAATGACCCCATTTATGGCACTTTATGGATATCATCCACCATCCATCACATCTTCTTTAAGGGAAAATTCTAGGGTTCAAGCAGTGGAGGATCACATCGAGCATCAACAAGAAGTTCTCAAACTCTTAAAGGATAACCTAAATTTGGCATAAAATCGAATGAAACAATAGGCAGATTAACATCACAGGGAGAGAAGTTTTGATGTGGGAGACTGGGTATTTTTAAGGCTACAATCATACAAACAAATGTCCCTCAAGCAAGCTAAGAAGGATAATAAATTATCGCCAAAGTACTATGGTCCTTACAAGGTTTTGCAAAAGATTGGTACTATGGCATACAAATTGGAGCTTCATGCATCTTCGCGAGTGCATCTAGTTTTCTATGTTTCATGCTTAAAAAAGGTTATAGGGGACAAACTTCCAGTTCAAACAATATTGCCAGAACTTGATGAGGAAGGAAAAACCATATTGGAACCTGAAGCAGTCACGGAAACAAGAAATCGACAACTATGAAATCGATCAATTTCATAGTATCTCATCAAATGGAAGAACTTACCCACTGAAGATTTTACATGGGAGGATGAGAATTTCATACAAAAACACCCATAGCTACTTAAGAGTTGAGGACAACACTTTTTTGAAGGAGATGAGCATGTTAGGTCCCTATTTTACTAGTATAGTCCCTTATTGTTGTTAGTGTAACCCCCATATTGTTATTATTGTGCCCTTCAATTATTATTGTTAGGTCGGCTAGAATTACATTGTGGCCCCACTAGGATTACAATGTGGCCCCATGGACTCTTATATATATAAAGGAGGTTTTGTCATTTGTATCATCCAAGAATTGTTCATTTATGTAATGCATTGGAGGTTTCCCCCTCGAAGTGGCTTATTTCTAAGGTGTTGATATCTTTTTTCTTCTATTTTTGGAGTTGGTTTCATAACAAAATAGGGCCACAAGTGCACTAAGAAATCGATGCCTTGTGAGCTAGGAAATAGGAGAACTACACAAGGAAATAGGGGTTCCCAATGCATAAGGAAATAGGAGCAAGAGCGCAAGGATTGTGGGGAGGTCAAGGCTATTCAAGTCAAGGCTCAGGATTCTTAGGGCAAGGATCAGGATTCTTAGGGCAAGTCAAGGATATTCAAAAGGAGAACAATTGTATTCTCAGATACAGATTGCTGGTTGCATTAGAAACGTGAATTGTAATAGATCCAATTGCTCAAGAACAATAAATAAAATACCACAACAAAGCAAGCAGGTTTTCCCTTTTGGGTTTCCTGGGTAAACAAGCATGTCACTTTGTGTGCATGTGATTTTATCTCTGGTGTTTTTCTACTACTTATATATTGTTAAGAAACTCTATATCTCAGTGATAGTAAAATTTGGTTTTAGTTTTTAGTTGCCTTGTTTTCAATGATTCATCTAAGTAGTTGCAGAGTTTCAAGGAAATTTAATATGCAATGCTAGAATGCATGTTTTTTTATTCTTTTTTAGTAGGTATGTTTTGTCCATATGAGTAGGGGACAATTGTTCTTTATGAGATATTACAACGAGTAGAAGAATCTCACATGCTACATAAGCTACCCTTTATCTAAGCCTCTGTGACTTGGGTGGCATCTATTTTGCCAAATTTTCCCAAAATATGTACCTAGCACCACCCACACATATTGCCCCATTTTCATGAGCATAATAACCTACTAGGGGCAAGTGTTTCCCTTTGGGGAATCAAATCTTGATTGGGTGAATAACATCCCTGCTTTATTGTCTAGGTAGGTCATCATTTAAACAAATCACCTTTTTCACTTTCTCCTCTTTCTATCAAATAAATCATAGTTTTTTGGTTGACACAATAGAGTGCACCTTGGCCTTAATTTCTATGCTTTGATTAAAAGTCATCCACCCCAACATTTTGAGCTTAATAGTGATTTGACCCACCAACATTCCGATCTTGAAGGTCACTTTAGTATTCCATACAAACTAGCATATTTTGATTCATTTGATGTTAGTATTTTGAATTCTCCATCTTCTATTAAGTATGCTTGACAAACTATTCTTATATTGTCTTGTAGTGCTATAGCAAAAAAAGGGCTTGTCAGAGCTCAAATACCATTTTTTCTAAAAGGGTTCTTAATCACATCTCTTTGAATTCTACATATGTTTATCTAATGTATAAGCTTATGTAGGTCCAAATAAGCATTCTCAGATGGGGGTGAAGGCTATAAGCTCCACTGAGTACCCTATAGCTAATCCATGCATGCAATTATTAATCCCACATCAATCCAAGTATGAAAATGCTTGTATTTCATAGTTCCTCTAATACCTTCTATATGTGATGTAAATTTTACTTGGAGTCTAATTAGTATCTCCTATGGGAATCTTTGTTGGTGGCCCTTACAACCCATTACATTCTAAAACCACCCTTGTGAATAAACTTTGAAAATTTCTGAATCTATACCAGAAATCATACTGTAGTAAATTTGATTTGCATTACCTACTTATCTTATTTAAATTACAAGTTTATTTTTTTGAATCTTCAGTGAAAATAATAATGAAAATACACTGTAGCCTACACAATTATATAGATCAAGTGCTGAAAAATAAGTGACACATTCAAAAAAATGACACTTATTTTTGGACAAATGTCCCTGGAAAAACCTAATGCGAGAAAACCGGTGTAGTAGTTTTGAGGGTTTATATTATTAATTAGCAGTAATATAAGTACATATAGGGTGCCATAATCCGACTCACCCAACATAGAATATCCTTGTCCGACAGAAAAATCGTGAGTTTTACCTCACTCTGCAAGTCCTGGCTGATTTTGACCAGAAATTGGTGAAAACTCAGTAGCCTCTGCGCTCCCTCTACACATTAGATGCGTAGGCCTACATGGGTATAGCTGAAGACTACGTTACCCTCTCTCTGCGCTGATCTGCCTCTAAAAAATCGAGTTTCAGCCCTACTGGCATAGAAAACCCGATCTCCAGAAATTTCTAGACTGTCCCTTGGAGTCATTGCGCAGCCCTTGCGTGAGCCGTACGTGGGCCTGCGTCACCCTCTCTGGGGTCTACGTCACCTCTCTGGTGGCTGTGCTAGTCCCTTTGCTGTCTCTGCTGCCACTCAACAATGTACTCTTGGTCCTTTGACCAACAACTGCTTCTGCCCCTCACTGCTGCACTGAATCATTTATATTTGATCTTTGTACGAGCACTGCTCCGTCAGAAGAATTCAATCTCTAGATTCAGATTTTGTGTGTGTTCTCCAACTGACCCTCAAGCCTTCCTTTATAATTTTCCTGTTGATGTATCAACGACCATGATCTAATCTCTAATCGACGACTAAGATTATAAAAGACTTGATCTTCGTCACTTAGAACATTCTCACCGTTAAATTAATTCACTTTAATTATTTAAATTCCCTAAGTTTTAACTTAGATTCCATTTAAAATAAATAATTATTTGAATAACTTAAGCTCTGGGTGAATTATCTCTAAAATATTTTTTGGTCTTGTAGATCTCATGGGTTCCAACTGCTCCACAAAGTTTCGGAGCTAGAGCACATCTGATGCTACCCAAAATCAACACTCCCTCTTAGCGAGGAATGTGCTCTTGCAATACTTCAATACCAAAAGCATTACCTTGATCCACGACATCGGTCCTCTGTGCTGCTGATGCTCGATTGCTGCCCCTCGTCCATTGTGCTGCTACTATTTGTACTGCTTCCCATGTCACTACCACTGACACTGCTACATCTGTATTGCAACTCCCTCTCAAATGCTGCATACTGCTGCACTACAACTCAGTTGCTGATATTTAAGCAATTGAAAACTCGCCCAAACACTGACATATTGGCCAGTATGGATGCACCTTAATGCTGGAACTACCTCTGCTGCTAATATGCACTGACCCTCTGATGCCACTGCGTTGTTGCTGCTCTACACTGCGTAAGCACCACTCTGCACTGCGCTGCTACTGCTATGCTGCTACTGCCTCTGCTCTGTGCTGCTTCAGACTTTGACACTCTAGCTCTTCCATTGTTTCTCCATCATCTCTCGCACCAACTGACTCCAGTCATCTTGCTACTGTCATTAAGGGCTCCCGTAGCTCGTATGTGATCTAAGAGTTTGGGCACCTCAAGGATCTTGCCCCTTTTTCTTTGAAGTTCAAAGAACTACAGATCAATGTCGCCCCACCTCTTCTTTTGAGACACATGAGCACTCATGGCACAATCATCATCATCCCCATCATCATCCTTTGCTGTAGCAGCCATCGAATCAGAATCTTCTTTGCTCTTCTTCTTCTTAGGGCATTGAGTGGTGAAATGTCCCAATTCTCCACACATGAAGCATATGACCTTCGAAAGGTCCTTCTTCTTCCTTCTCTGCTTCCCATGCTGCCCCTTAGATTCGAGAGCCACATATTCCTCTTCCTCCTTATTGATTTTGATCCCCGTACTATTTCTTCCCACCTTGGCCAACCTTCTGATCTCTTCTTGTCGAAGAGCTACCCACATGTCCTCCTAGTTTGGAAGAGTGGCTCTACCCAAAATACTTTGGACAAAGGTTTCCCAGTCTTCCGTGACTACATTCAGGGCAATCCTGACCATAAGTCCATCATCTGGTGTAGCCCCTATGTGAGCTCGCAGATCTCAGATTGCTTGCAATCTGATAAGGAAGGGGTCAATTTCTTCTCCCTTCTACATCTGAAATAGTCTCGGCTGATTCTCAAGAAACATCCTCCGCTGGATGGAGGTTCCTTGGTACATCGTGGTCAAGGAAGTCCACATTTCCCTTACTATGTTCTTCTTAGCAATATGTGGGATCACATGATCCTTAACTTCGTCCATGATCATGCATTTTGCCTTCACTTGAGCTTCTTCTTACTTCTTGAGAGCATCAACATCAACAGGGACAACAGCTGCATTCAAGACATGATCCTTGATGCGATGATCATCCAAAACTGACAAGATCCTGGCCTTCTGGATGACAAAGTTGGATGCTCCATCCAACCTGTCTTGATCCCTCTGTCCATGTGCTACCATCTCTACTCAATAAGAAAATTTTGAACTGGTTCTTTTCTCCCTCTTTTGCTGCTGCCTCAGCAAAACTCGGATTTGGGTTTCTTTGGCACTAAAAACCCTCTAAGGAACAAGCTCCTCTGAATCTTTATTTCCATCATGGAAATCCTTCTGCCAACTGATGTCGAATAAATCGTCTGTGATCACTCTTTGCTGCTGATCAAAACTGGATCTAGACTTCTTGGAAAGAATTCTTGTGAGGAACTGTTTCCCTCTACTTTTCCACTGCCCCACTAGACATTGTTATGCACCAACAGAAACAATTACCAACCAAAAACTCCTTAAGAAAATCGAACTGCTCTTCCAGCCACGACAACCAGAAAGACATAGGCTCAAGACCTCTGCGTTGGCCTAGCAAGCACTGCGCTACCTTTGTTTAGCTACAACGTCACCCTAGCTGGCTGACGCAAGCTTTGCGTGAGCCCCTCTGGTGATTGCATCACCCTTCCTCTGCCTCTTTTTGGTTCAGCGCTGTCACTCGGGACAATTGCCTTCCTGCAAAAAATTTCCTTCATCCTTTCTCTATTGGCTTCAACTCTACTTGATTTGCAATAGCTCTGATACCATGTGAAAATTTCTGAATCTAAACCAGAAATCCCATTGCAGTAAATTTGATTTGCATTAACTACTTGCCTTATTTAAATTACAAGTTTATTTTTCTGAATCTTCAGTGAAAATACTAATGCAAATACACTGCAGCCTACACAATTATACATATCAAGTACTGAAAAATAAGTGACACATTCAGACAAAAGACACACTTATTTTCAGACAAATGTCCTAAGAAAAAACCCAATGTTGGAAAACTGGTGCAACAATTCAGAGGGTTTATATAATTAAGTAGCAGTGATCTAAGTACATCCAGGGTGCCATAATCCAGTGTGCCTAACAGAAAATATCCTTGGCAGACAGAAAATTCGTGATTTTTACCTCAATCTGCAAGTCCTGGCTGATCCTGATTAAGAACTGGTGATTCCTCAGCTGCCTCTGCGTAGTAGATGTGTAGGCATGCATGGGTCTAGCTGAAGACTGCGTCACCCTTTCTCTGCGTTGATTTGCCTCTCAGAAATTGAGTTTCAGCCATGTTGACATAGAAACCCCTATCTCCAGCAATTTCTGGACTGTCCCTTGGAGCCATTGCAAAACCCCTATGTGAGCCCTACATGGGCCTGCGTCACACTCTCTAGGGTCTGCACCACCTCTCTTGGTGGCTGCGTTGGTCCCTCTATTGTCTCTGCTACCTCTTAGCAATGTACTCTTGGTCCTCCAACCAACAACTGCTTCTGCCCCTCACTGCTGCATTGAATCACTCAGATGTGATCTTCGTCCGAACACTGCTCCGTCAGAACAATTTAATCTCTAGATTTAGACTCTGTGTGTGTTCTCCAACTAACCCACAAACCTTTCTTTATAATTTTCTTGTTGATGAATCAACGATCGTGATCTAATATCTAATCGACGTCTAAGATTAGAAAGGACTTGATCTTCATCACTTAGAACATTCTCATCGACATGTTCAATTAATTCACTTTAATTATTTAAATTACCTAAGTTTTAACTTAGGCTCCATTTAAAATAATTACTTATTTGAATAACTTAAGCTCTGGGTGGAGTTTCTCCAAATTATTTCTGGGTCTTGGAGATCTCATGTGTTCCAGCCCCTCCACAAAGTTTCGAAGCTAGAGCACATCCGATGCTACCCAAAAATCAACATAAACTTCTATTATTGTAAGACTTTCTTTTTCCCTGGGTAGTGTGTACAAAATCCATGCTACCAAGGATAAGATCCTTCCTGCCCCTTTTCTTCCAACATTTCTTTCTTAAATCTCCTCTAGTTCCCTATAGCCCTCCTTTGTAGGGAAAATATGGTGGTAGAGTAATGACTTGCAACTCCCTTTATTTCCTCTAGAATTCTTAGTTTGTTTACTCGAGGGGGTCTTAAATTTTAATTAAGTCCTTTATAGAGTTTTCCATCAAATATAGTCAATGCAAAGTTGGTAGTGTTTGCATCCCTTACCTACAGGGGATTCTAACATAAGACAAGGATGCATCCATGTCCCTAGATCAAGACTTAGGACATTGTCTCTAGTTTGTCATCAAATCTAGTCAATGCAAAGTTGATAGTGTTTGCATCCATTTCCTACAAGGGATGCTAACATAAGACAAGGATGCATCCCACGTCTCTATTTCAAGACTTTAACATTGTCTCACACTTTATGTTGATTGAATCTTCATATTACCAATTTGGACATAGGGTATGACCCCCTGATATATGTTTGTGATGCAATGTTTATAATTCCCTTGACACAACACCATGATGTAAAACATATCAGATGGCCTTTTCATCAGGTCCTATGGGTTCAATGGCGTTAGTTGGCCAATATGCATTGGGCACCCATAATACTATTTCACTGTGTAGGTACTTTCACCATGATCTAGAGTTAGGATGAGGATTTCTCAATATACTAATATAAATAAATGATTTTTTATAGGACATGCTTTCTCTTATATTTTGCAAGTTTAAATTTTAGGGCAATTTGTATTTATTTGGGTGGCAAGTTTCCCCCATCTGTATTTCTAGGCTGGGAATCTGTTGTCAGTACTTGGAAGAAATGTGCTTCTCTCAATGTTTTGTATCTTATAGAATTGGCGAAACTTGGAGTTTTTTGGTTGGAAGTGCTTCTAGAAACAAGCTCTAAGGGATTGCATTGCAAAACATAGACTTCCTTTGGCTAAGATTTTATTAATTTACAGGGTAAGTTCCTTAGATCAAGAACCAAAGGTCACCACTCACAAACAGATCACAAATCAGTACACCAGTATAATCACGTGGTTAAAACCTTCAAAGAGGGAAACAATCCACGGCCTGAGCCAACGCGACCACTTCAGGCAATTTATTAATAAAAAGAAAAGTTACATATGTTTATCTCATAAATAGTTACTGGACAAATGACCCTCCATGCTCTTTAAATAGAGATCATGGACCAATTGGGTGTTAAGCCACAGATCAAGTGTCGTTAATACCGAGGTGAGAGATAACTATTGGATCACTAAAAATCGTCACCGTCGGTTACAAATGTACATGGTAAAGAAACACACTTTACCTAACTCTACACTAGACTAAGTTATTCTTAACTATCTCCTGTGTGTCGAAATATCCTAACATCCCCCCTTAAGAACAAATTGGGATAGGATTGAAGGATTTACAAAAGTGACACAATAGGAGAAGGAAGGAGGTAGTAGAGCCTATCCCCCCCTTAATGACAACTTTCCTGAACTCCAATCATGGATCGAAGTTTGGTAAACTTCTCTTCTGTGAGAGCCTTTGTAAACATATCGGCTACTTGATCATTGGTTGGACAGTACTGCACTTCAAGAACACGATCATGAATGAGATTTATGATGAAGTGTATGTGGAGTTCAATGTGTTTCATACGCTGATGCTGAACTGGATCTTTACATAGTGAAATGGCACTTTGATTATCACACCAAAGTGTAGTTGGATGCTCCTAATGAAGACCAAATTCAAACAGGATCTGATGAAGCCACATGGCTTCCTTGCTGGCTTCAACTGCACCACGATACTCTGCTTCGGCCGAAGAAAGAGAGATCGCACTTTGTTTCTTACAAGACCAAGTAATAGGTCCTGAACCAAGAGTGCGAATACATATCCCGGCAGACTTTCATGCGATCATCATATTACTACCTAATCAATCGTTGAAACCAATCAACAATGGAGATGCTCCGCATTGTAATGAATTTAACTCAACCGTACTCGAATATATCAAAGTATTCTTTTAGCCATTTCAGTTGACTTTCATGAGCCTGGTGCATAAACCGAGAGACAAGACCAACGACAAAGAAAAGGTCAGATCGTATGGGTTAGATACAGACTTACCAAACAAGTCGATGATATAAGGTAGCATCAAATTCAGTGGGGTAGTACAAGTGATCGAAAGCTTGACTCTGCACCGAAAGGGAGAAGGGGCAGGCTTACAGTCTTCCATGTGAAAGTGGTGTAGAAGATCACATGCATACTTGGACCGAGAGAGGGTAATGCCTTCCTTGGATTGCAAGACTTGAAGACCAAGGAAATAATGCAAGTGTCCTAAGTCTGTCATTTCAAACTTCTTTTTGAGGCTAGACTTCACATGGTTTATATGGTTTGGATCAATAATAGTAAGGATAAGATCATCAACATAAAGAACAAGGATGGTGAAGGACTTACCCACTTTCTTGGTGTAGACAGTGTTGTCAGAATGACACCTAGAAAATCCATTATCTAATAGAAATCTATCCATATTGGAATACCAAGCTCGAGGAGCTTGTTTGATACCATAGAGAGACTTCCTAAGGCAACAAACAAGGCTAGATTCATTTTGGATAAAGCCAGGGGGTTGTTCCATGTAGATTCTTCATGTAAATCTCCATGTAAGAAGGCATATTTAACATCCATCTGATGGAATTCCCATTTAAAGGAAGTAGCAAGGGAAAGAACAAGGCATATAGAATTCATTTTGGCAACAAGGGAGAAGGTTTTAGTATAGTCAATGCCTTCAAATTATGAAAATCCTTTGATGACAAGACGAGCTTTATGTCTATCCACTTTTCCATTTGGTCCAAACTTTGTTTTGTAAACCCATTTGCATCTGACAAGTTTTCTTCCTTTTGGAAGAGGAAAAAGATCCCAAGTATCATTCGCCAACAAGGAATGATATTATTCATTCATAGCTTCATCCCAAGTTGGATGACCGAAGGCTTCTTCAAAGGTTTCTGGATCAGGATTTTCTGGAACTTGAGCCAATAAGGAAGAAGCTCTTTCGAACTGAGAACGTGTACGTCGTCGATCAGCAGGGTCACCTGCAAGAGAACCTGCTGCATCCCGAGTAGAGCGGACCCATCTTGGAAGCGGTGGAGTATAATGAACAATTTCAAGAGTTGGAGGAGGATTATCGTCATCGCTGTCATCATCTGAACTAGAAGGAATTCTATTAAAAATAGAAGAGAGAGAGAGGTGGCACATATGCCAAATCAGGGTTGCAGGCCAAAGGTGGCACACCCGACGAACTAGGCTCGCAGGCCGATATTTTTTCATCAAAATTTACATCTCTTCTAATGATTATATTTTTGGATTTTGGTTGAAGAAGTCTATATCCTTTGACATCTTCAGAATATCAAACAAAATTGCATTTTTCACTCTTAGGTTCTAAGGCTTTATGTTCGCATCTGGAATATGGGCCCAAGCATCACTTCCAAAAACACGAAAGTGACTTACATCTGGTTTGATTGAGCTCCAAGCTTCTTCTGGAGTTATATTCTTTAAAACCTTAGTAGGAGTGCGATTTACTATGTAATTTGCACATTTAATGGCTTCTGCATAAAAATTGAGACCAAGTCCTTTAGATTGAAGCATACAATTAGCCATTTCTTTTAAGGTGCAATTCTTCCTTTCAGCTACACCATTTTGTTGTGGAGTATATGGAACGATATGTTGCAATTGAATGCCATGCTCAGTGCAGAAGTTGATAAATTTGTTTAACATATTCTCCTCCATTGTCTGATCTTAACTTAAGAATTTGATGTCCAGATTGTTTCTCAACAAAGGCCTTAAAGGCCAAGAACATGTTAAAAACTTCACTCTTGAGTTTTAAGAAGTATACCCAAGTGCGTCTGGAAAAATCGTCAATGAAATTTAAGAAGTACTTGCAACCAAAGAAAGAAACAACAGGAAGTGGACCACATAAATCACTGTGCACAAGCTGCAAAGGGGCTGAAGCATGCCAAGAGGCATGTTTGTCAAAACTATCTCGATGATGTTTTCCGAGTACACATCCGAAGCAAACACCATCTCGGAAAGATACCATAGGAAGACCCGTCACCATATTTTCCTTACATAGAGTTTGAAGAGAGCGATAGTTTAAGTGTCCAAATCGCTCATGCCAAAGTTTGCTCACTTCATCATTATGAGCAACAAAAACGGAGGGACTGATCTGAAATTGTGAGAACAAAGTATTTCTCATACATAGATTGACTGTAGGGGCATTTATCGGATATTTCACCTTTCAAAAAAAGGATGAATCCGGTGGCTACTTGGCTCTCTTACAGACTCTGCCTAAAGAAATAAAATGTAATCACTGAGATCCGATCAATGAAAGTATTTGTTTATGCAAAGTATTCATTAATCCAACTTTAATGTGTGAATAGGCAAGATTATGTATTCTGCAAATTAAGTATAATGGTTTGAAGATGAACTAATAAGTTTTGTTCTCTGTTTAAACCTGCTTGGGAAAAGTTTACTTATAAAAATTTACTGTTTAAAGGAGCAGAATCTGAAATAATGCAGCAAAAATATACAATATGACAACAAATAATTGTTTAAGCAGTTCACCCCTCTCTTGGGCTACCTCTGCTGGGTCCAAAAGCCTCTAATTAGGCTTTTCCCTTTTTGATTAAATGCTCAAAATGTGAATACAACTGTATAGAAGCCTCAAAGGGCAAAATACACTGCAAATTAAGATTTAGAAGGCTGAAATCAATATAAAATGACTAATCAATCACCTCCATTGGAGGAGGATAGTCCAAAACAACTCTTCTTTCCTTAGGCCCTAGTGGCTCCACGACCAAAACGCTGGTAAATTCTCTGATAGAGCACCCTGATGGCTCTGCAAACACTCCCAACAGCTCCAGAATAATCCAATACCCCAAAATAAAAAAAAATTTCGTTCCAAAAGGACTTTCCTAGCCAAAGTTATGGCTAACTGAAGTTTGCCTAGATTCTCTCCAGCTAAGTCTGGCTAACTGCCAGATAGCTCCGACAAATCTAGAGGTCGGCGCTAAAGTTGGCACGTCTGCTGTTTATACCGCCAACCATGGGTGCTAAAATTAAGGTGCATGGAACCGCACCCTCCGAAAAACATTGAAGAACGTTGAGTTATAATTGGCTTTGGATAAGGTTTTCAACCATATATTAAAGTGCCTTCTGCACCTTCCGCCGGCACCGTGTGACCACGACCCGAATGCATTGCGCGCCCATACCATCGTTCAATTCAAATACAAATGGGCACGTATAACAATTAACAACCGCTGCCATGACCCAATGGTTAGAGCGCTCCGTTGGTGTCCGCCTGACCCGGGGTCAAACCTCACCGCTTGCAAACAAAAGGTTTTTTAAACTCCACGTTAACTCCGCCCATTTGCACGTTTTTTAAAAAACAAACCACGTGACTTTAAACTTTGCACGTTCCAAATTTTGAACCATACGTTGGGTTGGACATTCAATATGAAACCTTTGAAAACATATGTTGAATGCCATATCCTTAGAACTATGCATTTTAAAACCTTTTTCACATTTGAGTTTTGTTTTAATATATGGTATGGTTAAACATTTAAATTTTTTTAATAAGGTTTAATTAAAATTTAAAATTAGTTAAAACATATAATTAATTAATATAATATATGATTAAATTAAACCATATAAAATATTAAAAACTATATAGTTTAATCAATTTAGTAAACCTTAATAAAAATAAATAAAATTATTCCAACACATATATTAAAAATATTTCTTTCAAAATTGAAAGTTATTGGGCGATTTCAAAATGCAATATCTTCTCCATACGGTAATGGATTTGAGTGCCGTTCACGGCTACAAGATCGTTTTGGCGAGCTCTTTCCTGTTGCTTTGATTCGGACCAATTCTGAGCAACTTCATTTTTGAGCTTTTTTCTACAAGAGACTTGATCTCCTGATCAGGGAAGACATGATGACCCAAAGTTGTCAAACTTATAGAACCTTGTGGAATCATCAACAATGCCAGTAGCTAAAATATGTCTAGGATCTTTGAGGTCCTTGATTACAACATCATGAGGTGATAATTCTACAATTTTACCTTCACCTGAATGAGTTATCTGATAAACAGATAGAAGGTTGCATGACAAGGTAGTAACACATAGTACATCATTAAACCGACCATTATCTAGATGAATGGTTCCAGATCCTACAACATTAAGAGATCTATCATCACCAACATAAATATGTTTGGTGTTACAATCATTTAAAGAAGAAAACATGGCTTTATTTTTGGCCATGTGGTAAGAAGCTCCAGAATCAATGAGCCACTCATGAGAAGGAGAAGAAGAAGATACATTTAATGCATAACCAGATCTTGATGCTTGAAAACCACAAGCAGAAGTGCCATGCTTGAAGATGATGGTGAAGAGTGCTCCAAATTGATGTTGTGCTTCTTCATTGCTGCTTCTAAGACTTCCATCTTCTTAAAACATTTGGACTCTAAATGGCCATCACGATTGCAAAAGTTGCAATTTCTATCTGTCTTCTTTCCTTTGTTTTTATATGCCTTATCATTTTGGTGAGTTGCTTTTTCAGTTTGTGGCTGAAATTGCTTCGGACCCTTGTTTGGTTTCGGACCATACTTTTTAGGATACTGCTTCTTGGGATTCTTTTGATATGGTTGCTGCTGGGCTGCTAAGGCTTTCTTAGAAGCATTTCCAGAAGTGATAAGACCAAGGTGTAAGAGTTTTTTTTGTTCTCTTATCAAAGAATCGCAGAAGGCATCAAAAGAGGGGTTCTTGTAGGTGGTTCCTGAAAAAATGATGGCTTCTCTAGTGGAATGGAAGGCAGAAACAAATACAGAGTATGTAGGGCCAAGCTTAGCAAGAATGCAATAAATGAGGCTACCATCTTCCTTTTTTATCTTACAACCTTCTAAAAGAATTCGAAGGGTCTTGAATTTGGACAAAAATTCTTCAATGGAGGAGAAATTATTGGGATCCAAAGTAAGCAACTCATTTTCAAGCTGGTGGGCCCTGATTTGATTTTGAATGCCAAAACAGTTTTTAGCTTTTCCAGGGCTTCATCAGGGGTGTCAATGTCATGGATATGAAATTGAATATCTTGAGCAATGGACATGCCTATCAACCCTCGTGCTTGATCTTGTTTATTTTCCCATTTAACAACTTAATCATCATCGGAAGGTTTAGTTTCTTGTCCTGTGGCTATTCTATAAATCCCTTTACTTCTAAGTATATCTACCATGTGAGGTAGCCATTGGAAATACTTGGTGTTGTTAAGAATAATCGGGCATGCACTTTCCATTAAAAAAAAAAAACCATGTAGGAATTTACAGGGTAAGTTCCTTAGATCAAGAACCAAAGGTCACCGCTCACAAACAGATCACAAATCGGTACACCAGTATAATCACGTGGTTAAAACCCTCAAAGAGGGAAACAGCCCACGGTCTGAGCCAACGTGGTCACTTCAAACAATTTATTAATAAAAAGAAAAGTTACATATGTTCTTGTTTCAGGTTATAGATAGGCAGCCCAGGCATTTGCATAGCTTTTTGACTAATGACATGGAATTAACATTATTCTGCTGCTAATTTGTTTTTCTTAGTTTCTGTTTAATTTCAGTATTGCTTTGTTCATTTCAGTTTTGCTTACTTGCTTCAGTAGTTAAATTTAGATATATTAAACTGCTCATAACATCTTCAGTTGCCTCCGAAAGCCACAGCTGGACTGATGGTGAGGGATTGTATTAAGAAATGTGTAGTTTGGTATTAGTTTCCTTTCTGCAAATTTAGATATATTAAACTGCTCATAACATCTTCAGTTGCCTCCGAAAGCCACAGCTGGACTGATGGTGAGGGATTGTATTATGAAATGTGTAGTTTGGTATTAGTTTCCTTTCGCAAATTTAGATATATTAAATCGCTTCACAACATCTTCATTGCTCTCCCGAAAGCCACACTGGATCGATGGTGAGGGATTGTATTATGAAATGTGTAGTTTGGTATTAGTTTTCTTCTGCAAGGAAATATTAAATTGTGCATGACATCTTCAAGCATTCTAAAGCCACAGCTGGACTGATGGTGAGGGATTGAATTATGAATGTATGGTTTGATATTAGTTTACTTTCTGCAAGATATATATCAGTTACTCAAGTTGTTTATGGTTACTTCCGAAAATCATAGCTGGACTAATGATGAGGGATCAGAAGACAAGTTGATGCAATCTGATTTAGATTTACTTTGTTGCAATTTTGGATTTCTTTAAGCATAGTTTCTTTTGTGTTTAGACAGCAACAAGAATAGTTTGGTTTTCATGCTCAATAGTTTACTGTTTTGATTTATTAGACTAGCAGCACCTTTTTATTTCAGCAGCACATTTTCATTTCCTTCAAGTTTTGTCATTGTAAATTTCAAATTCCTTTTTAAGTTTCAAGTTGGTAAATCATTATAGAGGATATCATTTCCTTGAACAAACATAACCATACTTGCTTTTATTTTAGAATTTCTATCTCACCTTAGAAAACCAAAAACGACAAAAAGTTAAGAAATAGGTTATCTTGCACATATAGTGCGCCGCACTTCATCAGCTTACGAATCTCGGATTGACAAATTAAATGCAGCAATTTAGGACACACTAAATTGACCAAACATTTTGGCGCCGTTGCCGGGGAAGTGTAAATAGGTAGCCAATTTCTTAAAAAAAAATACAAAATCATAAAAGAAGTGAAAACTTGATAACTTCTTGAAGTATGCTCTCCTCTTGCACCTAGTGTGATCTGGAGGATCATAAAAGAGAGTTATTGGTTCAGTAATTTCTTAAGTATGCTCTCTTCTTGCACCTAGTGTGACCTGGAAGATCAGAAAGAGAATTATTAGCCCAACTTTTTAAAAAATAGAAAAAATATAAAAAATGACATGCATAGAGCAAGAGATTCTAGGGGAAGGTTTATAGCTAAAGCCAAGAGTTCGATTTTCACAACTCCATCTGCTTCAAGGCATAGGCCAGATTCACCACCATCTACCCCTAGCCTTAAGATTTTTGGAATACAAGGAACATCTGAATTAGAGGATTCTCCTATACCACCTACTAAATCCCATTTAGAAAACAAAGAGACTCTCTCTCATCCTCCCTTGATAGAAGAACTAGAGGACTTTAAGGACTCTAAAGAAACTATCATGGCAGAGGAAGTAATAGATGACAAACATAACCATACTTGCTTTTATTTTAGAATTTCCATTTCACCTTAGAAAACCAAAAACGACAAAAAGTTAAGAAATAGGTTATCTTGCACATATAGTGCGCCACACTTCATCAGCTTACGATTCCCGGATTGAAAAATTAAATGCAGCAATTTAGGACACACTAAATTGACCAAACATTTTGGCACCGTTGCCGGGGAAGTGTAACTAGGTAGCCAATTTCTTAAAAAAAAAAAAAACAAAATCATAAAAGAAGGGAAAACTTGATAACTTCTTGAAGTATGCTCTCCTCTTGCACCTAGTGTGATCTGGAGGATCAGAAAAGAGAGTTATTGGTTTAGTAATTTCTTAAGTATGCTCTCTTCTTGCACCTAGTGTGATCTGGAAGATCAGAAAGAGAATTATTAGCCCAACTTTTAAAAATAAAAAATAAAAATGACATGCATAGAGCAAGAGATTCTAGGGGAAGGTTTATAGCTAAAGCCAAGAGTTCGATTTTCACAACTCCATCTTCTTCAAGGCATAGACCAGATTCACCACCATCTACCCCTAGCCTTAAGATTTTTGGAATTCAAGGAGCAGCTGAATTAGAAGATTCTCCTATACCACCTACTAAATCCCATTTAGAAAACAAAGAGACTCTCTCTCATCCTTCCTTGATAGAAGAACTAGAGGACTTTAAGGACTCTAAAGAAACTATCATGGCAGAGGAAGTAATAGATGGAGGTAGAGGTAGAGGTAGAAGAGGAGGAAACAATGGAGACAACAATGGTGAAGGAAATAATGGTAGAAATAGGGAAGGAGACAACCTGTTTGGATTCCCTATAGTTGATGAGGAAACTCATGCAACAATGAAAAATATTTCACCATATGTCCTCCCTAACTTTTATGGATTGCGAAGTGAGGATCCTAAAACATTTCTATTTGAGTTTGAAGTCGTGTGCCGAACCTATGACTATATGGAAGACTCTCAAAAACTCAAACTGTTTCCTTCAACATTGAAGGGATCTGCTTTGAAATGGTTCATGGGATTGGCCACTCAATCTATTAGGACTTGGAATGATATGAAAAAAACATTTTTGGATAGATACTTGGACTATTGTATGCCCACCAATCACAAGGATGAGGTATTCAAAATGATGCAAAAAGAAGATGAAAATTGGGAAGACTTACTTGAAAGATTTCAATACAACTTGAAAAGAGCAAAGATGAGCAACTTAGATGATGAAACCTTGAAAGCCCTCATATTAAAAGCCATTAGAGATGAATGGATAGATATTTTAAACATGACGGGGAAAGGAGACATTTCTCAACTTCCACTTCGTGACATAACAGAACTATGTGTCCATCTCTCAAGAGGAAAATCTAAAACAGGAAAAGGGCCTTGGGATCCTTCTCTTATTAGGGCTAACAAATCTGCAACTGGATCAGTAAGTAGGGCAGAGATTGGTAACATGCTTGATGAGTTCAAAACTGATATCTTAGGGAGCCTTAGTGAAAAACTAGACACCCTTAAAATCCAAAACAAGCAGAAAGCAGAAACAGACGCTTTAGCCATCTTTTGTCCAAAATGTAGGAAGAAACATGCTTTAAGGGAATGTCCCTTGGATGCAAAAGTTGTAGAAACATGTATGATTTGCTCAAAGAATCATGAGATCAAGGATTGTCCTTCAATTCCTGGACTCAAAGCTGTTTTTCAAGAAGACCCAAATTCAGTAGAATCTCTCTGTTTTGTCGCAAGGAGACCTTGGCAGGGACAACAAACTCAAGGGTTTAACAACCCCATGAATTTTCAAACCCCACCAAATTGGAATCCTTGGCAACAACCTTGGCCCCAACATCAAAATCCATATCAACCATGGGTACAAGGGATGCAAAATCCTTATGGGAGATTTGCTTAATTTTATCAATATCCTCCATCTTTTCAAAATCAACAAGCTCCACAACTTCCAAACCCAAATCCACAACTTTCATTGCCATTTCCACAACAACAACCTTCTCAACAAAATCAAAATCCTCAACTCATGCTTCCATTCCAACAAAAGACAAATCAACTTCCAGCTCAGCCATTGCCAAATCCTAACAATAAAAATCCTCAGAATACTTACATGGTAGAAGGACAACAATTTCCTACCTATATGATTGTTCCTCTCAACGATGTACAACTCAGATCTGGTAGAGTTTTAGAAAAACCTTATATAGATATTCAAGAGAAAGATACCTCTGAGGAGGACTCTCTTCAAGTCAATAAGGGTTCTGAGGAAGAATCTCTTCAAAATTCAAACATTCAAAAAGAAAAAGAAAAGTCAACACCCACAACTCCTATAGTTGAGCAACCTGCATCTTTATCTACACCTCCTTTTCCTGAAAGACTACAAATTGATAAGGGGGTGGAAAAACAAATCTTGTTGCCTAACTATGACTTTCTAGATGAATTGAAGAATGTTTGTATCAAGATTCCCTTGCTACAAGCTATTCGAGAGATTCCTATTCTAGCAAAAACCATAAAGGAGTTGAGTTTCAAAAGACCAGGAAGGAAACTAAAAGACACAAGAAGAATCCACCTGGTAGGAAAGATTGCAGATATTATGATGGGAAAAATTACCATGCAAAAATATGTAGATCCAGGAAGTCCAATTGTCAAGACACATATAAATGGGATAGAAATTCCAAACACATTGATTGACTTAGGGGCTGCTATCAACATTATGAGTAGACAGACTATGGACCAGCTAAAACTTCCTAACCTTCTTTTTACACCTACTCTATTGCAACTTGCAGATCGATCAATTATTAAACCAGATGGTGTATTAGAAGATATTTCAGTCTCCTTAGATTCTTGGGAATATCCAGTAGATTTTATGATTTTGACTCCCAAGAGTAATCTAGGAGGGCACCCACTTATTCTAGGAAGACCTTGGCTAGCCACAGCTGATGCTTTTATTAGTTGTAGATCTGGGGACATGTACATTTCTAATGGTAATTCGACAAAGAAATTCAATTTGTATCCTCCAGCAAGAGCAATCACAGAAGTAGGAGACAATGAATGGGTTGATGATGAGGACACTATACAACCTGTTTTTACCATTTCTGAAATCAGTGAGGATAGTCAAATTCTGAACACATTAGAAAATTTTGAGACATCTTCAGAATATGACCCCACACAATTTCAATTGGAATCTGACATAGAATATTTATCATCAAGAAAAATGTCTCTTTACTCTATGGAAGAGTTTGGTAGTTCTACCATTGATATTTTTCCAGGAAAAACATTGAATATCAAGAAACATTTGGAAAAGTCACAACAAGAAGAACTAACCAAAATCTTGAAAAAACATTCTACTGCATTTGCATGGGAGTATACTGACATGAAAGGTATTGATCCTAAGACTTGCATCCATCATATCTATATTGAGGAAAACAGTAGACCAATCAGACAACCTCAAAGAAAGATGAATCCAAATCTTAGGGAGATAGTGAAAGAAGAGCTCCAAAAACTACTCAATGTAAACTTCATTTATCCAATTTCAGATAGCCGATGGGTTTCTCCTTTGGTTATAGTACCTAAAAAGAATGGTAAATGGAGGGTATGCATTGATGATAGGGAATTGAACAAAGCAACTTTGAAGGATCACTTTCCTTTGCCTTTTATCGATCAGGTATTAGACACATTAGCAGGTAAAAAGTACTTTTCATTTTTGGATGGTTTTAGTGGCTATAATCAAATTTAGGTAGCACCTGAAGATCAAGATAAGACCACATTTACTTGTCCATGGGGAACTTTTGCCTACCGAGTGCTTCCTTTTGGGTTATGTAATGCACCAGCAACATTCCAAAGAGCAGTACTAGGAATTTTTTCTGATCTAATCCATGATTGTCTAGAAGTTTATATGGATGATTTTACAGTTTATGGTAATTCATTTGAAAAGGCATTAGAAAATTTGGAAAAAGTTTTCATAAGATGTAAAGAAACAAACCTTTCATTAAGCCATGAAAAATGCTTTATGATGTTTACTGAAGGGATTGTTTTAGGACATCATATTTCAGGAGATGGGATTAAGGTTGATAGATCAAAAGTTGAAGTCATCTCCAAGTTGCCTATTCCAAATTGTCAAAGAGATGTTAGAAGTTTTCTAGGATTTACTAGTTACTGTAGAAGATTTATAGAAAACTTCACTAAAATAGCATCTCCACTCTTCAAATTGCTTACAAAAGACTGTGAATTTAAATGGGATCCTGATTGTCAATCAGCCTTTGAAACTTTGAAAACAAGAATATCTGAAGCACCTATCTTGAGAGAACCAAATTGGAAACTCCCTTTCCATATTTCTACGGATGCTTCAGATACAACTCTAGGAGCTGTGTTGGGTCAAAAAGATTTAGTTCCTTATGCCATTTATTATACCAATAAAAATTTGACTCCCACAGAGTTAAACTATACTGTGACTGAAAAAGAGTTTTTAGCTGTTGTTCATGCAATCAATAAGTTTAGACATTATATAACAGGCTATGAAACTTTTATTCATACTGACCATTCTGCAATTAGATATTTAATGAATAAACCTGTTACTAATGGCAGAGTGACAAGATGGCTCTTACTTTTTCAAGAATTCAATATTACTGTGTTGGATAGACCAGGAAAACAAAATACAGTAGCTGATTTCTTGTCTAGGATTCAGAATACTAAAGAAGATTCTCCTGTAGAGGATAAGTTTCCTGATGAATACTTGTTTGTAGTAACTATTAAGACTCCTTGGTATGCAGATATTGCTAACTATTTGGTTACAGGGAAACTACCTTCACATTTATTTCCAAGTGAAAAACGAAAAATTATTCAGGAGAGTTCAAAATATTCATGGATTTCTAACGAATTGTTTAAAACAGGCCAGATCTTGTGATCAGAAGATGTGTCAGGGAAGATGAAATTCCTGATATTCTTAAGGCATGTCATGATGAACCATGCGGTGGACACTTTGCAGACAAAAGGACGGCCTATAAAATCCTCTCTTTAGGATATTATTGGCCTTCCCTCTTCAAATATGCAAAACAATATGTCAAAAGGTGTGACAGCTGCTAAAGAGTAGGGAAACCTACCCTTTCAAATGAAATGCCATTGCAACCACAGGTACTCATTGAACCCTTTGAAAAATGGGCTTTAGATTTCATTGGACCTATTAATCCACCATCTAAGAAAAAGAAGTATATATTGGTTTGTACCGATTATGTTACTAAATGGGTAGAAGCCAAAGCATTAGTGTCTGCTACTGAAAATTCAGTTGTTAATTTTCTTTATGAGGATATTTTTACTCACTTTGGTGTTCCAAGAGAAATTGTGACAGATCAGGGAAGCCAATTCACATCCAACTTGGTGGAGAAGTTGATGGAAGAATAAAAAATCAAGCACAAAAGATCTACTCCTTACCATCCACAAGAAAATGGTCAAGTGGAGTCTACAAACAAAGTTCTTGAAAGTATCATCACCAAAATTGTTCATCTACATAGAAGAGATTGGGCAGAAAGGCTTCCTGAAGCCTTGTGGGCCTACAGAACTACATGGAGAAATACAACAGGACATTCTCCCTATGAACTTTTTTATGGGAAAGAAGTCTTGCTCCCCATTGAGTTCCAAGTCAAGACCTTCAAGATAGCAGTTCAGTTGGGGATGGACTTATCAGAAGCCCAAAAGCATAGAATGGAGCAGTTGAACGAGCTAGATGAGATCATACAAGAAGCAATTTTAAGAATTGATCTAGTTCAATATCAAAGAGCTAAATGGTATGACAAGTACATCAAAGAGAAGAAGTTTCAAGAAGGAGATTGGGCATTGTTATTTGATTCCAAGTTTAAAGATTTCCAAGGAAAATTTCAGACTCATTGGCTTGGGCCATATGAGATTGACAAGATCTTTAGCAATGGAGCGGTAAGAATCAAGACCATTGATGAGTTTCAAACTCCTCTTATTGTGAATGGCCATAGATTGAAATTTTATCATAAGCCACTCTCAAAAGAGGATTTTGTCAAATTGTTTCAAGAAAGTTCTGCAATCAGGCTGGTACAGAAGAATTCTTCTTCTCCACCAGCCTAGCTTTTGTTCTTTTCAATTAATAAATAAAAAAAATTGTATAAGCCTGAAAACCAATCACTGATTGGCAATCTTATACAGAAAATATAGGGTGAAAATCAGGAACACCTGACACTCTATATTTTCCAAAAAAAAAAAAAAAAAAAATATCTCTTTCATTTCACAAGTTTTGTGACCACCCACTCCATTCCATTCCACTTCATTCCATTTCATTTCACTTCATTTCACTCCATTCCATTTCATTTTATCTGTTTCATTCCATTTCATCAATAAAATTCTTTTTCATGACCATTTCCATCTGGTCATTTGTCATCTGTTCATCTCCATTCATCCAAATAATAGCTGTGTCAATTTCCGCAGCTGACATCTGTTTCCGCAGCCAGAAGCAGATTCCGCAGCTACAACTCTGTTTTCAAAAGAATGTACAGCCAGATGTTATTTTCATAATCATGAAATAAAATGCAGGTGAGAGGATAAAAAATGAAGACATGGAGCATTCAAAATACCAATGAAGAGCAACTAATTGAAGAACAAGGAAAAAGGAAAAGATTCCAAAGGTATGAGTAAAATTTATTTCAAATAGCATTGAAAACACATTTTTATATAGTTATGAACCATAAGCTCCATCCATTATGTGCAATGATTATATTGACAATTCTGTAACCTTTCACGATCTCCATATTATCCTCTCGCATTCATTCTCAAACGGTTCCATCATTAAATCCCCGATCTTCACTCATGTTCCTATATTCCACCGGTGACAATGAGACGTAATTGATTTGACCACGGACTCTTACAGCCACATAAATCCATAGCCGTTGTTTAAACGTGCTCACATTTATTGTGCAACCACCAAATTTCAAAACACTGCCGGATGTGTTATACTCTGTTAATCTCACAGCCGTATCTCTGTTGTCCTCACGAAAACCCCTCTCTATTCTGTTCACTCCATTTCGTTCTCTATTACGCTATAGTTTGTATACCCACTCTCTGATATCTACCCACAGTCATTGTGCTCATCTCTGTGCATTCATCCGTTCTATTTCCATTCAACCCTCCTCCATGCAGGCAAGTCTTTGAAGAGCAGAAAAAAGAATGGGTAAATTGCTAAGGGCAGAACCGGAAGGACCTAAGTTCATGGAGGGATATCCACAAGTAAGGGATATATTGAAGAAAGTAAAGTGGCTGCGGTTTATCCAAAAATTCAGAGGCTATCATAAAGAAGTGACAAAAGCATTCGCAATGTCGTTTAATGGCTTGGAAGTAGAGATTGGAGACCTTAAGTTTGCGGTCAATGAAGCATCTATAACATCTGCAACGAAACTTCTTCAAGAGGGTGAGCGTTGGTTTAAGAATAAAAGCATCAGTGATGAAGCCTGGAGAACAATCTTACGAAACCAAGGTATGGATATAACTATTTTTAAAAGAGGAATTCATGTTCATGCATTGAAAGAGGAATGGGCTACTTTGCTACTAGTTGTTCAGAAATTCATTACCTGTGAAGGCCGTTTTGGGTCCATGTATATGTACCACACCAGGTTGTTGATGAATTTTCTAGATAATCAAGCTCTCAATCTCCCATATTTTCTATTAAATAGCTTGAAGAAAATGTCTGTGACTGTTCAGAAGCATTTAGGAGATGTAGAACCACATCTATATCACCACGGTCTTGTAAAAATTTTGATTGAAAAAGAGTTAAAGGAGAAAAAAGACACATGGGAACAATTTCTGATTAGAAATTTCTTTGAGGAACCTCAGGAAATTCCTGAAGGTAGTACAACAAGAAGGAGTAGAAGAAAAATAATAAATGATGAAACCCAAATTACTCCTACTCAAGAAATTCCTGAAGGTAGCACAACAAGAAGAAGTAGGAGAAAAATAACAATTGATGAAATCCAAAATACTCCTACTACTGCAATTGAAAGAACTGATAGGGAAGAGAGACTGTCAAACAGGAAGAAGAAATAAATCAAGGGTAAGAAGCCAATAACACCAAAAGAGAGAAAAACTATTGAGGTTATACATCAAACCCCTTCTTCCGAAGAAGAAGATCACCAAGTGTTATCTGAAAGATTAATTTATCTTCAAAAATAGTCCTCTATGGCTAGGAAGACAGAGAAAGGAAAACAAAAACAAAAGGATAGTGCACCACAGCGTGTGAGAAGAAGCAGCAGACTTAAGGGGAAATTGAGGAAAACGCAAATGAAGGGTCCTCATTTCATTGATTTGGGAGAGGAAACATCTGAACAGTCCCCAGCTGACCATAGTCCATCTTAGTCAGTTAGTGAACCTGGTTCATTTCATTCTCAGTTATACATTGAACATATTCCATCCCATTCTCAGCAAGATGTTGATGTGAGCCCTTCTCAGCCAAATTTTGAAGATAACTCTCCTTCACGGCATTTTGGGGACAGCCCAATAAAAATGACACCTGAAATAGACCCCAAGCAGCAAGAAGTATATGACTATATAGAATCTTTGAAAAAAGCAGCTACAGGTCTGAGTACTTCATCCATTCAGCCTCATATAGTACAGGATGATTTAGTCCAATCACTAAAACAGGAAGTCTTTGAGCTAGAGCTTTTAAATAGACACATCAAAAATGAAAATGAGACATTGAAGGAACAAGGTAAATTGGAAAAAATCATTCATGATAATACCATGCTACATCTGGGAATATGGCAGAAGAAGAACAAGAAATTGAAAAGGAAATGCCAGAAGTTAAGCAGAGCACTGGTTAATATCAAATTTAGGTGCTTAATGAAGAAACCCAGAATGTTGGCAGCACCAAGGAAGAGGAGGAGAGGATTAGATGTGCTGGTTGAAGTGTCAAGGCATATGAACTAAGGAAGGAATATCAAAATTTTGGTTGCATGAGGACATGCAACACCTTCACAGTGGGGGTATGTTGAGTCTCAAATCTGCATCTTTTCCATACACTTTTCTATACCTTTTTCATCCACCTGAACCTCCCAAATTGTCAATATCATTGTATATTAATTGCAAAAGAGCATCTAACATGGTTTTTAACTATATTTTTGTGTCTGCTGTTTGATTTAGATTTTGTTAATTTAGCTGTGGAATCTTGCCACTTTCCGCAGCTCCTGCAACTTTCCACAGCCATTTTGTGAAACTCTATGTTACAGGTGTCTACAGGAAAAACGAGCCACATGGGCAAGTCAGAAATGATGTGGACATGGTTCTTGTCCTATTGGCTCGAGAAAACTCATCTAAAGAAGCTGCGATCAAAGGCGTCCAAATGGAAGTCAACCGTAGAGTCTCACGGTGACAGGACTCTGTTTCGTGTCACGTGAAGGTTCATATGGCCGTTTCTGAATTACGGAGAACAAATCAACATCTCTACATGGCTCCATAGCCGAATTCAAACATCCACTCCTCATAGATTTACTTTTCAATACGGCCATGATCCTAGATCCATGGACGTAATGGTCTACGTGTTCTCCATCAGCATAAACTTTAGGAATTAGTTATGTTTCTTTTGTTATAAATAACGCGTTTGCATACGCATATGGAATTAGTCTATGTTAGTCTCTATTATCTTTTATTAGTCTACTCTGTAATGTGATTACACTGCACTTGTGCCGTAATATCACCTTTCTGTTATGACTGCATTTTAATATAAGAAGACTCTGTTTCCACACGTGATTCGTATTTGAAGATTGTTGCCAAGGCTAGTGTAGAGGGCCCCTGCACTTGCCAAGGTTCTGTGCATTATTGTATAGTTCTTGTTTTATTTCTTTAAAGCTCATTATGCCATAATCCATTCACATGTTTATACACTGCATCTTTCATGGTATATATGCTTCATTTCTGTTTATAATCTTTTATGCTTTCCATTTTACTTCTGTCTTTCATGTTTTATGTTATTAATCACTGATCAGTGTTCTTGTTTCAGGTTATAGATAGGCAGCCCGGGCATTTGCATAACTTTTTGACTAATGACATGGAATTAACATTGTTCTGCTGCTAGTTTGTTTTTCTTAGTTTCTGTTTAATTTCAATACTGCTTTGTTTAATTCAGTTTTTCTCATTTGCTTCAGTAGTTAAATTTAGATATATTAAACTGCTCATAACATCTTCAGTTGCCTCCGAAAGCCACAGCTGGATTGATGGTGAGGGATTGTATTATGAAATGTGTAGTTTGGTATTAGTTTCCTTTCTGCAAGTTAGAAATATTAAATTGTGCATGACATCTTTAGTTACCTCCGAAAGCCACAGCTGGACTAATGGTGAGGGATTGAATTATGAATGTATGGTTTGATATTAGTTTAATTTCTGCAAGTTAGATATCAGTTACTCAAGTTGTTTATGGTTACTTCCGAAAATCATAGCTGGACTAATGATGAGGGATCAGAAGACAAGTTGATGTAATCTGATTTAGATTTACTTTGTTGCAATTTTGGATTTCTTTAAGCATAGTTTCTTTTGTGTTTAGATAGCAGCAAGAATAGTTTGGTTTTCATGCTCAATAGTTTACTGTTTTGATTTATTAGACTAGCAGCACCTTTTCATTTCAGCAGCACATTTTCATTTCCTTTCAAGTTTTGTCATTGTAAGTTTCAAATTCCTTTTTAAGTTTCAAGTTTGTAAATCATTATAGAGGATATCATTTCCTTGAACAAACATAACCATACTTGCTTTTATTTTAGAATTTCCATTTCATAGTAGAAAACCAAAAACGAAAAAATGTTAAGAAATAGGTTATCTTGCACATATAGTGCGCCGCACTTCATCAGCTTATGAATCCTGGATTGAAAAATTAAATGCAGCAATTTAGGACACACTAAATTGACCAAATAGTAGCCGCAATTAAGAATTAAACAGAGAGAGAAAAGAACGTAGGACCAAGTTGCGCTACCACAGCAGCAGATTAAAACTCCTTTATAGAAGAACTACATGCAAGGGACATATCCAGATGACGATGATCCTGTGATTGAGGCTAATAACTTTTTCACGGCTGATGGTGTGCCCATTTTCCTCACAGAAGACGAAGAATACACAGTGGCGACTCCAGACATTCAAAAAGACCAAAATTTCATTTTGGCCAATGATATAGTACTGGAAGAGGAGTCTGATGACTATCAGAGAGGGTATATGAACACTCTGTCGGCTCTGCAAAGGTAGTAATATTTAAGGAACAGAGAAGTTATAGTCAGTCCCATTCAAAAGAGAAAGGAACTCCAAATGAAGAACGATGCACATAAGAAAGGAAAGGAGCCGGCTGATCCTTCTTCTAGTAAAGCGCCTTCAATTGCTAATACTGCCAATGAAAAGAAGCAGCAGAACACAGTAAAGAAGCCAACAGAGAAGAAAGACCCGCCCATTAAAGAGGTAGAAAAAGCTCCCTCCTTTAATCTAGAAAATGAAATCTCTAAGTTAAAAGTGTTTATGCCCCTCACAGAGTTGGTGAAGAACAGTGTGTATAAAACTCAGGTGTCCAAAGTCTTGCAAATAGATTCTGTCTCTGATATGGTCAATGTACAAGACAACTACCCTGAACTTATTTTCGTTCCAACCACAGAAGAATCTGAAGAAATTGAAGTCCCTCCTTTTTACTCAAGTCTTAGAATACATGAGTTTATCCTGCATAACGCTATGCTGGACTCCGGGGCCTCACAAAATTTGATGCCCAAAGCCGTCATGGAGAAGCTAGGCCTTGACATCACTTGAAAATATCATGACTTGTATTCCTTCGACTCAAGTAGGGTTCACTGTATTGGTCTAATTAAATATTTGGTAGTGTCTTTAGATCAGATTCCAGCAAAGAATGTCTTGATGGATGTAGTTGTTGCTGATGTCCCACCAAGGTTTGGAATGCTCCTATCTAGGTCTTGGCGTGCCAAACTCAAAGGAACTATGCAACTTGAATTCTCTTATGCCACTATCCCTGTATTTGGCCAGTTGAGGAACTTATATAGGGAAAATAAAATGAAATATATGATCACCAGCAAAGACAAGCCTGTAAATCATGCCATTAATGCTGTCCATATAGATTTAGAGTCTTTTGTTTTGTATTCAGAAGGTGGTTTAAATGATGAGAATGTTCAGTTGGTACAAGTGGATGAAATACTTGAGATTTCAGAGAATTTTAGAGAAGTCCTTAAATAGGAGAAGGATAAAGTAGCAAACACTTCTGAAACTCCTTCCTGCCAGCAGCAAAGAGACAATGAACATCTAGAAATCAGCCAAGGTAAAGAAGAGAAAGAAACAAATTTCCAACATCTTCAAGAAGAAGAAGAAGGCCTATGGAGTATGGATTTTGATGGAGCTGTTGGTAAGGATGGAGCTGGTATTGGAATATGGATTAGGAGCCCTGTTTTTCAACCTGAGAAGGTTCCAAGTAATGTTAGAGTTTGTGCTTATAAGCTAGCTTTTGATTGCTCTAACAATGAAGCAAAATATGAGGCTTTGATTGCAGGTCTCAAAATTTTGAAGAAGTTGAATGCAAAAGGGATCTTTGTGTATGGAAACTCCAAATTGATAATAAAACAGGTGAAGAGAGAATATCAAGCAAAACATCCAAGATTGAGGGCATACAGAAATGCAGTCCTGGACATTTTGAAGACTTTCCCAGAATATACTTTGACAGCAGTACCCGGGATGCAGAATCTGATTGCCAATTCCCTGGCCACTACTGCAATTAACTTGAAGATTCCAATGAACTCCAGTAATAAGTTTGAGATCTATGTCAAACATAGGCCTACTGTTCCGAACAATTTAAGGTATTGGCAAGTATTTTGGGATGACAATGATATTAATGCATTTTTGCAGGGTGATGGAAAATTCAAAGATACTCCCATAGAAGGTGAGTATGAGGTGGATGATCAGGAGTTAAAAGAAAACCAGATGGAAATATTGTAGCTAAAGGATAATGTAATTCCTAGAGGTCTCATACCTCTAGAGGAGCTTTTTGATCAGGATGATGTCGCAAAAAAGCCAAGCTTGGTGCCCACGGAAAAAGGAGTTGAAGATGTGAATATTGGAACAGCTGATTAGCCGAAGTTTGTCAAATTTTCAAAGGCATTATCCCCTGAGGTAAAGGAGAAGTATTTTAAATTTCTTTCTGAATTTTCTGATGTATTTGCATGGGATTATTCATATTTGAAAGTGTATGATAAGAACATAATTCAGCATACAATTCCTATCAAGCTGGATCAGAAGCCTTTCAGACAAAAGATGAGAAGAATCAATCCAAAGCTGTTGCCGTCAATTGAAAAGGAGGTAAACAGGTTTTACAAAGAAGGAAGCATAGTTCCTATTAGATTTTCTGATTGGATTTCGAATTTGGTCCGAGTGCATAAAAATACTGGAGAAATAATACTGTGTATTGACTTTCAGAACTTAAATAAGGCATCCTTAAAGGATAATTACCCACTTCCGAAAATGGACCATATTCTACAGAGAGTAGTTGGAGAATTAAGGATGTCACTACTTGATGGCTACTCAGGGTATAACCAGATCTTGGTGCATGAGAAGGACCAAGACAAAACTGCCTTCACAACACCCTGGGGAACCTTCCAGTATGCCAAGATGCCCTTTGGACTGAAGAACGTTGGAGCCACTTTCCAGCGTGCAATGGACATTGCTTTTGCAAATGAAAAAGATGTTTTTATTGTTGTTTATTTAGATGATTTGACATTGTTTTCAGGTTCAGACGTTGAGCATTTGCACCATCTAAGAGTGGTTTTTCAGCATTGCAGAAATTTTGGGATTTCTCTCAATCCCAAGAAGAGCCTTTTTGCCGTGGATGAGGGAAAATTTCTCGGGCATATCATCTCTAAAGATGGCATCCGCATAGATCCAGCCAGAGTGGAGGCTATTCAGCTCATATATCTTCCACAAAACAAGAAAGATATTCAGGCCTTCAATGGTAAGATGAATTTTTTATGCAGATTTATACCTAATCTGGCTGAGCATTTGAGAGAAATGACCTATATGTTAAAGAAAGACAGAACTATTAAGTGGAGTGAGGAAGCTATCAAGTCATTCAATCTGGTAAAGTTTGCTTTGTCTAATGCCCCAGTTTTGATCAGTCCCGACTATACTCAAGATTTTATTATATTTTTGTTTGCATCTGAGCATACTATGGCTGTTGTTTTAATGCAAAAGAGAGATGAAGTAGAAAATCCAATCGCATTTTTTAGTAGGACTATTA
Organism: Pinus albicaulis; assembly: GCA_034641835.2. Taxonomy (NCBI): domain Eukaryota; kingdom Viridiplantae; phylum Streptophyta; class Pinopsida; order Pinales; family Pinaceae; genus Pinus; species Pinus albicaulis. Next base: position 1,661,760,608 of record CM076578.1, on the reverse strand, counting down.
GAGATGCTACTTTAAGATATAATATTTTTGAGAAACATGCATTGGCCCTTATCAAGGCATTGAAAGATTTTAGGGTCTATATTCTGCATTCGCACACTATAGCATACGTCCCTAACGCAGCAGTCAAGGATGTGCTCATGCAAACTGATCCAGAAGGTCGAAGAGGCAAATGGATAACAACAATGTTGGAGTATGATTTGGAGATCAAGCCCACAAAATTGATCAAAGGCCAAGGCTTGGCCAAATTGATGGCCCAATCAAATTTGCGTGCTTTAGATATAAACGTCATTTTAGCAATGTCGGAAGAGGAAGATGAAGGTTTGCTGGTTCCTGTTTCAGATATTTTTCTGCAGTCCCCTTGGTATTCAGATATTGTGTATGTTATTCAGCATCTGTCACCTCCTCCAGGCATGTATAAGAGTAAAGGTAGATCTCTGAAGCTTAAATCTGCAAAGTATTGCATTTTAAACAGTGCTCTATTTTGGAAGGATCCAGGAGGTGTTTTGCTAAATTGTCTAGTTGAAGAAGAAGCTTAGAAGGTAATGCACGATTTCCATAAAGGTGGCTGTGGTGGTCACTTGTTTTGGAAGACTACAGCCAACAAGGTATTGAGAGCTAGGTATTATTGGCCCACATTATTTTCTGATTTATATAAAATAGTGATGAATTATCATGAATGTCATATTTTCCAAGGGAAGAATAAATTGCTTCCACTTCCTTTGAAACTTGTTTCATTGTACGCGCCCTTTCAGCAATGGGGGCTCAATTTCATAGGAGAAATACATCTTGCGTCCTCAACACAACATCGATGGATATTGAATGGGACAGATTACTTTACGAAATGGATCGAGGCCATCCCTACCAAGCAAGCAACAGACACGGTAATTATTCAATTCCTAGAATCGAATATTTTATCTCGTTTTGGCTGCCCATGCAAAATTGTGACAGATAATGCAGCCGCGTTCATATCAAATAAAATGGTTGATTTATATGACAAATACAACATCATGTTGGGCCATTCAACAATGTATTATCCACAAGGAAACAACCTAGCAGAGTCATCGAACAAATCATTGATCAATATAATTAAGAAAATGTTGGAGGCAAACAAAAGAAATTGGCACCAGAAGCTTATCAACGCATTATGGGCAGACAGAGCCAGCAGTAAAAAATCAATAGGTATGTCACCTTTTGAGTTGGTTTATGGTACTGATGTTGTCTTTCCTACTTCTCTTACAGTCCCAGTTATGAGATTATTACAAGAAGTTGGCAGCTAAGGTGATGACAACTAGCGAAGGATCAACCAGATGATCCACCTTCAATAAAAAAGACAAGAAGTGTCACAGAAAGCGAGTCAGTTGTAGGACAAGATTAAAAAGATCTATGACAGGAAGACAAAAGAAAAAAAAATTCAGCTGGATGATGTAGTGTTGAAGTGGGATGCAAGAAATGAAGACAAAGGCAAGCACGGTAAATTTCAAAACCTATGGAAGGGACCTTACAGAATTACAGCATACAGGGGACAGAATGCCTTCTTTCCTTTAGAAATGGATGGCCAGGATTGTCCTGGTGGAGCAGTAAATGGTAGGCTATTGAAGCACTACCATTGTTGAAGACATGAAATTAGAATCTATCTCATCATCATTGTATATACCATGTTATTTTGATCAGAGTTCAAATGCACAGTCATTCAAGTTTGGGGCCCGAGGTGAAGGCTATAAAACTTGGATGATATTTGTATGGTTTGGTTTCATTTCAGTTTTCAGTCTTAGTCTAGAGTCAGAGTCAGTTTTCATTTGTGTCAGTTTTCAACATTTTTGACTCCATGCCCAATGGATAAGGCTACTTGTTCTACGGTGTTCTTGGCACCTCCAAGGAGATACCATCCCCATTAGAGCCAATGTTAGTGTCAGTCTAGTCATACTGCCATCAGTGATCAAAACTGCTCTTTTGCATTTGCATATTAGGTGTCTCATACCGAATAAATTTCACCATTCCGCTAGGTCATGGATTCATTGATGGTAGTTTTCCCTCATGATGTACTCGTTGATTTTCCTTTCTATGGTCTTCATTCATTAGTCACTTTCATTCTCAAAATAATATCAGTAGGTCATAGGATGGGTCTCATTAGTTTCTAGGGTCTCACCATGGTCAAATTAATGATTCAAATGTCAATAATATTAGCAAGGTCATGAGGAAGTCAATAAATTCAAAGTCACAACATCTGGAAGATCAAAGAGATATTTTATTCAGTTTGATGTAATTTTCGCCTCAAAACAATGTTTTGAGGTGAAAACGTGATATTTTGCCTTTATTATTATTCATTATGTAATTTTATATCATCATATGTAATAAGTCACAATTCAAAAGTTGTCGTCTCCACAAAGTGATGTCCCTACCTTCAGGAGAGTTTTCCGTAGCATGTTCAGCACCGAATCATCCTCCAAGTAGATCAATCAGAAAGAGCCCATAAAAATCTTTCCAACGGTATTGAAGTAAAGGTCCTTATATCCTCATATATCCCCTATTTCCCATTTTTCCCTTGAAACTTTATATTATTAAATTTTTATATTTCTTTAATGAAATCCTTCCCCCCGCACCCTTTCCAAAATACATAGTCGCATGATTAAAATCCAAAAATACTTATGCAATTAAAACCACTTCCCCTCCATTCCTGTAGAACTTTATAATAAAAAGCTTTATATTATAAAGTCCCACTGTTCCCAACCACTTCCCCACCATACGTTGTGATGAAACTTTATTATAAAGTTTTATATCATATAAAACCCCAACCCAAAGGTTCATCCCCTTTATATCGCAATCGCAAAGTTTGAATATGCTATCCCGATTGACCAATCCCAAAGGTTCCGATGCGATCACGTTAAGTCCCTATCTCACCCCTGATCGCATCGCTCATCTTATAAAGGCCCTCCTATTAGCCAATCACAAATATTTATGATGCGATTGATCGCACTGCAAATTCTTGTGCCTTTTCTCCGATTGATCCAACATCATCGATCTTCCCCACCGATCAGACGGCCCACATCCAATCGCGCCATCGAAAGTCTGCCTCCGATTGAAACCCGCCGATTGATAATCCATGATCGCTCCTCCACCGTCGATTTTCCCCGCCGATCTGACTGCTCAAACTTAATCGGGCCATCGGCATCAGCATTTCCATATGTGTTGCACTCCGCTCCCCTCCAATGTTGCGATTTCGATTGACCCTCGGGCCCACCACTTAAGTCTTCCGCCCATTCATTTCAAAGAACCCTTTTCCTTTGTAAAAGTTAAAAATCATCCATTTTGTTTATTACAAATACCTCTCCCAATCGCATCGGGGATTTCGTATATATCACTTCGCCCCACTCCCAAGCTCGATTCTGATTGCGATGGTGCCATATTACAATGTTTTTATTATATTATATCTCTCTGCCCCATCTGTTGCGATTGCGATTTTTATATGATTTCCGCCTCCTTCCCTTCCCTTTTTCCCATTTAAAATTAAATTTCCCCTTCACCAAGGCATAATTTCATTTCATTTTTCCAAAATATTTTATAAAGGTTAGTTCTCTTCAAAATAAATAGTGGAAAGCAAAGCGACAGTCAAAGGGCCGAGAGCTTATTCAAAACAACGATTGTTATAGCAGCAGAAAAATAGGAAATCTGTTCATCGGATTACCTATTTTCTTCCATACAGCATAACAACAAAATCTTCAAGTGGTCAAATGCAATGATGTCCCTTATTTTCAGGGGCAAATTGTTGTATTTCTTTACTATGATTGTATTTCAGTTCTTCAGTTGTTAGGACAGCTCCCTTATCTCTGGATCTGTGTTCCCATATTTTAGTGTATTTATTGTAATTATGAATAATTTGTAAAGGGTGGGAATCATAAAATATGAAGAGAGTAACTCAGAAAGTAGGGGAAATAGTGTGGAAGAAAATCTTTGCACTACATTGTATAGTTTGATAGGAATTAATAAGAGTTGCAGCTTTGATTTGTGGGATCCATGTGGTATGAGATTTAGCATTTGTTTTTCTCCTTTGTTTCATATGTGAATTTTTTGTGTTCCATTCATCCATAAACATTTCTTTGAATGTTTTCAAGATAGAAAGGTAGAATCCATTTTATATACTCTGCCTTGGGAAATCATTCATGCTCTGTATTTTTCTTCTATTTGAAAAGGATCAATTTGTTGTGCCCTTTTCAGCTCCTCATCGGTCTGTCCATCCCATCCCTATTTAGCTTTATTTTCTAAGTTTCCTGCCTATCTTGCCCCATGAAATACCCTGTGTCTTGATTTAATTATCGATTTCAACTGTCCCTTTATCCCACACATCCCTGAAGATTCATTCATTTTATTAAAAACATTTTTTTCATCATTTTATCTAGCCTAATATCAGTCCATTTATTGTGTTCCATTGAATATTCTTTCACAGAGAGAACCCTCTCTTGTCCTTGTAGGGCTAGCTACAAGGCTGAGCGTGGTTTAGTTGTTACCCTTTTTTGCCTTTGCAGCCTGGGGTCCAATTCAGGTGCTAACAGAGTGGACCTATAAGACTTCATTTGAACTTTTAGTATGACCTATCCTTTATCAATGAATTAAAATGGCTTCTAAACCTCCTTGAAATCATGACCAAAAGTAGAGTTGACATAATGATGTTTTGAGAATTTTTGGGTGATAACACCTTCTACAAGAAACCATTCATGTGGTAATATAGTTTTAGCAGCGACATACTTGATAGTTGTTAATACAATTACCTCTTGCAAGGAACCTGTATTTTTCACATAATGACCAACAATTGGAGGAGCACCATGGTTGATATGGGTAAAGAAGAAACACAATCCTGGCACTTGCTGAATTTCCTTGCCAAAGACAAAAGTACCCAGGCTGCCAAAGTCTATGTTGTGGACCACTTCATACTAAATTTTCTTCTGTCTTCCATGATTCCAACTAGGCATTATAACAGTAAGTACAAATGCAAATGAAGATGAACCACAATATGTTTTCCACCAATGGTGGAGCAGTGCTTAATCATGCATTCTACTAACTTCCCTACAAGTTTAGCAATGGGATCAATAAATCGTAACACTCCATAATTAGCCAAACATCTGGGGTGCTTAATTTGGGGGGTGGAACCTCTTATTACAATCGATTTTCAAATGGATAAATTCATATCACATCAGCCTCAAGTAGTTTTAGGGAGAACATTTTCTTCATATTAATTGATAGGAGACCAAGCTTTAATCCTAAAGTTGAAAATATTTCTCATGCTGTTGTCAAACTTTCCATCATGCCTTCGTGCAGCTTTATAACAGTCCTCACATCATTTTTAAGAAAATCGATAGAGCGATATTCGTCATATATTTCCTTAAAATTACTAGGATCCCGCCGAATGCTATGAAAATGGAAATTTGGAATGACAAGGGTTGCTTTCAAAAGCCCTACCACAGCTATCGCATTGCAAGTTGATGTTGTTGATTCAAGCCACCATTTGCTTCAATAAATATATAACCATTTGAATCAGGTAACCTTCTCTCTTTAGGACTGAAACTATACGCTACGAAAGATGTCGCTTAACCGTGACCGGAAAGTTCCCCCAACTAGTGCACTCTTTGTTCCCTGCTTATAGGCGATACATATCTTCCACTTTCCATATTTCAGCTCGAACTAATCTTACCCTTGTCATCTGCCTTGATGATGTCTTCAATTGTAGCCTTAGTTATCATCCCCATATGGAAAGGGTATGAAAGTGTCATGTTATGCAACTGCACCCTTCTTGTTTTAATTTCAGTTTCTTTCCCTCGGTGTGGTGATGAAATTATTGGGTATATCATCTATGGGATTGACCTGTATGAAACATTATAATATCAATTAGTTTACAGTTACCCTTTAGAGAATGATGCCCCTAGCTAATTTACATGAGCTTGGTGAAGTACCCAAATAGAATGCCTAAATGATCCATGGTGAAAGGGTTTCTAATGGATATACTTAATACAAAGAAAAGTTTCCATTCAAGTGTATGCATGATGACCCCCCCCACACATGGCGTGGATGTGGAAAAAGTATCTTGTCATGATGGTGAAAAGGTTTACAAGGGGCTGGGAATAGGTCATGGGGATGTCACTGACTACAGGCCAGGTCAAAAACCCTAATGGGTAAGCGAGCAGAGGGGGACCCAAAATTTTGAATATACCAAAAATTTTGTGTGGCGTTGCAGCGGCTACAACAAATGGTGAACCACTGGTAGAATCAAGCATCTCTGTCAACGTCCCAAAAATAGTCTGAGTCTAGATAGGTATGCAAGGGAATATTGAACAGTGTTTGTGGGTATCCTTTTGTATTACTTTGACCTTTACAGATATGCCCAGTCCTTGTGCCTTAGCTAGGTCTTGTTAATCAAAACACATCAAAGAGGAAGCTCATGGATGCTAGCAGTTTGTTGATGATGTGAAGAGCAAGGCAACGGACTTATTATATTCATAATTTTTTAAAATACGTTTCCGGTGTTTCTCCACTGCCAGCAGGCCTGGAAAGTACCCCGGCAGAGTCACTCCAAGAAATCACAAATGTTGCTCCACTTCCAGCGAGCCTGGTCAGTACCCCGGGGGAGTCGTTGCATTACCTCTCTGCACAAGAATCCTTTCTCAATCCTTTACCCTTATTTGTTTCATGTTCTTGTAGCACTTATTTTCATGTGCTTGTGGCACCTATTTTGCATGGGCAGATGAGGGATCCTGACTTATTTTATGGGCAAGAGAGGTTGTTTCTTGTTTGACAGAAACCAAAAGATATCCTGATTAGGGTTTTCCCTCATGCCAATCCTTCACATCCCATCTACCACCCATAGGCGAAATGTGAAAAAAAGATCATCAAGATGTTCAATACTATGTTAGGTACAAGGCTCGGGTTATGGGTATAGGCCACTCAAACTCATTAGGGTTTCCCACAAGCAACCGGCTCGCATCTCCCTGGCTAATGAATTTAAACTCATAGGCATTGTGTTGAGCATGCGACTTCAATTCCTTATTCTGAGAGAAGCTTCCTCTTGAGGTACCCAAAATAAAAGAGTTAGGGTTTCAACAATCAGGGCAAAACAAGTAAGAAAGGTCATCAGGGTTTCAATGAGGGCTCATGCAGTGGTATGCAATATACAGAAACTTTCCAAGCTATGTCAAAAACCTATGTGAATGATGTGAGGAATAAATTGTACGACGTGATGCAACAGACAAGGCTTATGATGCAATGAAATGCCATGTGTGAGAAATATCAACTAGTTGCAGGTGAGAAAAAGGCAAAACACATGCAGTGATTATCTGAACATTATGTAGAAATAAGTAAACTGAAAGAGAAATGAGTGCAAAATAAATGTAAAATAATGATTCCTAAGATATTAACCATAAGAAAATACGATAGACATAATTTTAAAGAATAAAGAAAAACCTTCGTGAGTAATATAATTAGCAGCTTGATCTAACAAACTTTTATTAACATATCCTAGCTAGCCTAAACCTAAAAACCCTAGTTTAACCAACGAGGCAGTCGAGTTATGTGAAATCAGCTTTCCAGTGTAGCCACTGCATTAGTTCTCATCCTGCAAGAACAACAATGTTAGCAATCAGAGCGAGCATACAACATTGTGAACCAACAACAAGACTTACCTTAAGAGCATGTGCAAGAAGGTCATGGCTACTTACTAGAGAACATGCTAGAATGGATTGTGCAAGATGAATTTTTCTTTCATCCTGATACACAGACATATGTTCTTGAAACCTAAAATCATTTATAAATGACACACATCCATCCACGCACAACCCTAGGTCCGACGGAAGTGGAGTAAGACATTTCCTATTTGCAGGTATATTCATTGGATAGGATCCATCGAACCAGCTGGAAAACTCATCATGATGTTGAGGATGTTCAATTTGATGGGATGGAAAAAATAAGAATCTGCCAGGCGAATTCGAGGTGCTCATGAATCCAAGTACAGAAACCCTAATCTTGAAAACCCTAGTTCAAAGCTGCTCCTAGGTTTTTACGAGGATGCAAGAATCCAAGTAACTGTAAACGGAGGCTGAAATGCCTCACCGTCCTAGAAAAACTCTGGACCTTCAAGCGGGGGGCTTCTAAAATTTGATGGTTTCGTGAGATTAACTGGCGAATGGATGTGATCATTATTTCTGATGATTGGACAACCGTGAGTGGGCTTATTATCGATTCGGCAAAATGTTTGCACACTAGAATATTGAAAATCCAATGTATCAGATTCTTTATATTTCCCAGGATGGGGTGAATTGCCAAAATATTTTCAGGCAGTAGAGAGGTTTGCCAAACATCACACGCTTGTGCCTGAATGTAACTGGTACTTGCTACGAAACAACCGAAAATATTAGAGACAATGGTCGATGTTTTCCTTCCAGTGAACAAATTAGGGTATATCGGTTGTTGCATACCAGCTGTCAAGGGATAGAAAAATGTGCTCAGAGGAACATCACTCGAATGGAAGACTTGTCCAGATGAGATGAAATCTGGCGCGACTATGCTGAGAGGAGTGTGATATGTGGGAACCATCATTTTAGAAACCCTACTTAGAGAAACACTAGTCCGGCTTGTTTCAGGGGTCTCATCATGATCGTAAGAACTTGAGGTAACAGCCAGTAGAAGTTGAATTGCTTCAGTTTCCTGACGGGTCCTTGAATCATCACAAAGTGGATCATCAAATTTTGGTGGCTTCATATGGTCGACAGATAGATACGAATGATAATTCGCACAGGATTGAGTGAAAATGTTTTTAGATAAGTAGTGATCATTGGTGCCATTAATTTGATCAGGTTGGGTATCTGGCATGTTAGGCTTCCCAGGAGTTAATAGTTGGGATGAATCGATAAAAGAAACATCTTGAGGTTGCCGAGAAAGGCAGTCACTCATTTGGTTGTTTAAATATTGCAGATGAAAAATATCAGGCATAAGAGATTCATCAATTTCGTAATGTGATCATGAAACACCACTCGCATGTTCATGATTTTCATCAGGCGTAAGAGATTCATCAATTTCGTAATGTGATCGTGAAACACCACTCGCATGTTCATGATTGTCATAAGACAATTTTGAATGACTTGAAGAAATTACTGGTGTGGCCGACTCATGAAATAAATCAGGGAAAAATGGAATAAAATATTTAAGTGCAGAGGTATCAACCATACAAGGGCCTTCCTCTCGCACATCAGTGTCATCCGGGGAGGCCAATGACTTCGCATGCCCATCACAGTCCAATGATTTTGTAGGAAAATTAACCTTACCTGGGACAAGACTCAATTTATTATCAGTATGAGAATGAGATTTAGAACCATACCCAGGCACACATATAGTGGACTCGAGATAGGTTTCATTAACAGGGAGGGATGTTAGGCCAATATTATTTTCAAGCTCCAATTTTGACAGGGTATGGGAAAGATTTAGGGACAAAGTCTATACAGCTGGCAACTTGAAGATCATCATAACAAACACTAGGATTAGGCTTGCTTGTCGATCGAAATTGTTCTAGGGAAACGAAAACCACTTGTGGAAACTATTCAATTAAATATGTCCAATCGAAATCCGTTTTAGGGAACTCAAAACAAAAATGAACAAATCTGATAGAAAACTCCTCTAGAGATTCTTGAGGTTCCATTCTTATCACATTTAACTTTATTAATACATTTTGAAAATTGTATTTGTGAAAAGCTTGTTGTAGTTCACTGGCGAGTTGCTTGAACAAATGGATGGAAGTTGCCAAAAATGTGCGAAAACATTGCTTAATGTGACCTTCAAGAGTGAGGGAGAAAAGCACACAATCCGACCCCTCATCGTCAATTTTGTTACACTCACAAAATTCACAAAAATTTGAAAGGTGCTTGGTTATAGAAACTCTGTTCTCCCCATGGAATTTTAATTCGAACAAGTGATTCTGAGGTTTATCGGGGATTGAGCATAGAGAAATAGATAAATCCAATAAACATCTCGGGAGAATGATTTGGGGACGATCCATTACATATATGAGACTAATTGTAGGCTCTAAGGGCTCAGCTTGTCATCCGGCCCTCCTTCTAGCACCAATTTTGTTGACGAGCAAAATTTACTGCCGAAAACAAGGGGGGTCTCCCCAGTGAAAGGTCCCAATTAGACCTCACACTGTTTGGGATAGGAGCCCCATCTGTTATATGGGTCTGGCTCCCACCATGATTGTTTCCACTCTTTTTTTCAAATGAGAAGACGATGGAGCAGAGGTAAAGATGGAATTACCAATCAGTGAAGCAAAATCAACCTAATATTAATGAACCATAAACAAATATAAAAGCGAGTTGAAGAAGCAAAATAAAAAAAGGGGGGGTATGCCATGACTGGGATCAGTGAGCCGAGAACTAGTCAAACACACATGAAAGGAAAACACACCGGAATTTAATTGCAAAGTAGTTCACAATAGATCACCTTCGTGGCAAGACAACTAAACACTAATCCAAAAGAAAAAATACATGTGACCATTGAGAAATAGTTAATAACTAATTCCATGCATGAAATCAAACATAAAACATAATGAAGTATTAAACAGCTAGTACTATCACCACAGACAAGCACGTGAATTAGTGCCGGAAAGGAGAATATATTATTAATGCTGCTACAATGTCAAATACATGTTTAAAACTCGTCAAAACCCAATAGTGGAACATGGGCTGCTCATCTCAATACATGATACCAAAACCCTCGCCTTGCTACCTCTATCTCTACTTTATACCAAGAGCTGAGTGCCTTTAGCTCTCAAGCAATAATTCCTCTCTCATACTGGCTTTCATTGCCGAGATAAAAGTCCTTGTGTCCTTTCTCGAAGTTGTACATATAGGATGAGATGACTCTTGAGTTGCCCTTGACTCTTGGTCTTCCCGACTGTTGGGCTGGCTTGCGACTTGGGATATTTGTGACCTGCAACCCAAGGTTACATGCGACTTGCGACCTCGAGCAATCCATGACCTTGTGACCTTGGGAAATTTGCGACTTGTGACCTTTGGAAATCTGCGACTTATGACCTTGGGAAATCTATGACTTGCGACCTTGAGAAATTTGCGACCTGCAACCTTGGGAAAATCTGTGACTTGTGACCTTGAGAAATTTGCGACTTGCGTTCTTCTTTCGGTGATCTCTGGATTTCACAACAAGACTCCTTTTCCTACATCACCATCCCGTAAAAATGACCAGGTGCCTTTGATCTGGAAGTGATTTTCTTGGGGATTCGTGAGAATCCACCTTGCTTTGAAAAAGGTCCCCTTGCTTGTTGGAGAAAAAACTCTGGCTCTTTATGCAATCCAAAAGCTTCCACTTGCAATCACATATCATATGTCACATGTCTTCATGATCAAATAGTAATGCTAGAGGCATGTTTAATTAATTTCAAGAGTGAAAATAATAAATTTAGACCCCTGTGTGGTCAAATTTTGTGTCACTATGTCATCAGAGAGAATGGCTCGTGTAGGCTTTCCCTGCACCTCTTCAATCACTATAATGTCCGTTGGTATCGCTATGGACTAAGTGCCAAATGAAAATCTATAGTTTAACTTGTTTTGGTAGGTGTTACTTCATAGGGATATGGCTCAGTCGATGAGACATGATGCCCCCTCATCCTCTATGATTATTGCACCATATAAAAATGAATTTATAAAATGTGGGTACAGACATGGATTTTTTGCTTCCACTTCACTTGATGAGATGGATCCTCCACATCTTCGACTTTTGAAGTTCTAGGCCCAGATGAGGTTATTGAATACCCACAACAGAGAATCTAGAGGTCACATAAAGGTGGTATATATTATGTTGTTGGATGTCTTTTGTTGCACAGCCGAAAATGCATTTTCATTAATTATGATCATATTATAGATACGCATTTTAATTAAAGAGAAAGAAAAAAATATGTTTCTTTCACGACCACAAAGTCCTAAGATTGATAGTGCACTCGGTTCCCACTGTGATGCAATGCATATCAAATTTGGGCTTTATCCGGTCAACATAGGAGACATCTGGAGATCTTGACTCACAAGTCTTGAAGCTATTGATGCCCCTACCCTCATTATCAGAAATAAAACCATCCCCTAATATTCCTTGGGAATGAAGGAAAAAGAGGGTTTCTTGCAGCCTTTCCTCGTGACCCTGTATCGAAATTTGGCAGCAAAAAATTGACTCCTTAATCTCATATCAGGAACCTTTGGGAAGAAAAGTATGATGCCCTTATGGATAAACAATTGAACCTACAATTTTCAGAACCAACATTTTATAACGCCTCCGTCATCAGAACCATCAATCTTGTAGGTTGGGGTAGAGATTCAATTTGCTGATATTAGCTCCAAATTCCTGTCAGTCCAGAACCCATTAGAGGGGGAGTGTTAACTCGGACTACGCCCTCCTTATGTTCTCCACAATCAAAACCATGATATGCGCTAATGATATCTCTTCCATGTTCGAAAGGTTTGCACTGAGCTATTAATAAGGGGGAGGCCCTTTGAAATGGGGTTTAATCCGAGCATTAATCTTATGCATACATGAGAATAATGATTAAGCATGGAGAGGAAATGTGATTTTGTAAAATATAGGAAGTGATCCTGTTAGCCATCAGTATTTTTTACATGTTAGTGATGACTATATCTACAGCTGAGTTTTCTAGAAACTGATTTCCTTATGTCAATATGTCATCTAGAAAACCCTCCTAAAACTTTTTTTGCCCTTCTACTTTCAGATCCCTTTATTAATCAAAACCTATTCATCACTCTCCTATCAACTTCAGCTAAATTTTTACTTATCAAACTTTAAAAGGAAAATCCAAATCTGTTTCAAAAGTATCCCCTATGTTAGGAAGTGGCGCTTTAAGGCATTTTACCCTTGGAAATCATCAAAAGCCAAAAAGCCTCCATCTGCTACAGACCAACCATGACTGACTTCCCACTCTGTAAATGAAATTGACAACAGCTCTAAGTCACGCCACTTACACCCCTAGGTTTCAGCACTGCACAAACCACAGTCTCAAGCTGATTATTAGGTGTTTCACAGTGTTTTATGGATTCTGCAAAGAACAGGAAATATAACTTCATCTCAGGAGGAAATGCTTGAATCTACAGTTAGAAGAACAGCTGCTTCTAAATGTAACATGAGCCTGAGATATATCTGCAAATAGAGAGTCACTCATCAAAACCTTGCATTTTTCTTCCAACATGAAAAATCACAGGAAGAGAAGAACACCACTGTCACAGCAAACTGGTAAATTGTCATGGCCCAGAACCTCCTTCATTTACAAGCAGAGGGTTAGGGCGCCTCCTTCGTCTACAAGCAGAGGGCGATGGCCAGTATTGAATTTGAGGATTGCAAAAGTCCAGGTTTGTTTTTTACTGAACAGTGAAACAGAGATTCTAGGTTTTTTTCTGAGTATGAATGATGATCATAATAGGGATAGAGTCTGAAGTATGCAATTTCAAAGGAAAACAGAGTTTGGTCTGATAAAAGAGGTCATTTGAAGCTTTCAAATCATGTGAATGGTTGAACTTTAGAAAGACACATCATGAGTAGAAACAATTCTAATCATAGGCAGTTTGTTTTCCCACAAGACCAAATTGAAGAGATGCTGACAGATCAGGTCATCACACAGGAAGAAGAAAAGTTGTTTGTTTTTTAAAAGGTACTGACCTCCATAGTCACAGAGATTATCTTTCAAATAAATTGTCATAAGTTGAATAAAGCAAATGATGACATTTCAGTCACCCTCAGACCATTACAGTGAGACAGTGACACTTTGGCTAGGGTTTTTCTGAAGCGCAGCGATGATTGCAAGAAGAGGTGCTAGTATTGATGTTTTTCAAGTTGTCTGGTTACCATCACATCCAAAGAAAATCTTTGTCAAACAGGTTCATAAAACAATCTTAGATACTTTGCTCAGTGAAGGGCCTCCTCCATTTATGAGCAGATGGCCAAGGCATTGAGGGTTGTTAAAAACTGATTGATCAAAAGGTGTAGTGGAAAGAAACAAAGAAAGGAAGCAAGAGTCTATACACAGGTAAAAGATAGTGTTATGATTCAAAAGTATTGTTTTTCCTATCCATAGGAAAATGTTTGTCAAACTATACCTATAGTGGACATGAGACAATATTGACTATGCAGGCCATTGATACAAAAAGGGCAGTTTCCTTAGGGGAAGAGGCCACACAGTCACCTCACTGTCACATGCCAAGAAGTTTAAAGGGAAATCCTCTTAAGTAAACAGAGAAATATAGTTTGAATGGATGCAACCAAAAAATGGCACTTACAATCCAAAGAGAAGCCTATAAATCACCAAGAAGGTAAAACAGTGGACAGAGTTGAGCTATGGAATGGTTCTATTACAAAAAGGTCAATTCACTGGTCAAAGCAAAATGATAACTGTTTCCAAGAGACCTGTTCTTCTTGCTTCATGATTTTCTCCTTTAGGAATATACATCACAAATAATGGGAGGCATTTCAGGCTTAGTTCCCAGGATGGACATGGTGAATAGGTATACAATTTTATGAATAGGCAAAAAGAGTTTGTTTTGATAAACTGTCACTGTTTAAATGATTTGAAACAAACACAGTTTTTCATCATTCCAAAGGACAGATATAGCGCAGATGATACACCTATAAGCGAGAAAGTATGTTGAAAGGGTGAGCTTTTCTTAGATCAAGTCCAAGAAAACCAGCGAGTTTGACACCTGCATTGGAGGAAAAGTTGAAGAAGCTGTTAAAGCCTGAGGTTGTCAAAGCAAGTTGACAGTGCAAAAAACCTGTCCTTTCAGAACAAATTAGCATTCGGGTTGTGGAGCTATTTTTCAAAGTTTGAAAGTTCGGTGTGGAAATGTCACCCAAGGAACAAAGCTGGAAATTACCTTTTCAAACACCTGTGCATAAGTGAGACAAAGTTTTGGCTTTTTAAGCCATTTTTGTTTTTATAAAGAGGTTCAGGTATGAAATGCACCGAGGTTATTAAAAGGATCAAAAAGACTGTGAAAACTGTGCAAAAAGCCAAACAAAAATTTCACTTTACATTTAAAGGCAAAGTGACCGTTGAAGAATTTGAAATAACATGTTAAGGGAGTAAGGTCGAGAGAGATCTTTTCATTTTCAAACTGCAGACGAAGCTCCGTGCCTCCATAGCATCGAAACAAGGAAGATCGGGTCGAAATTTCAGAAGACTGCACTGTTTATGACCACGCGTCGTGCCTGGAAACCCACGCGACGCGCCTGGGAGTGAGTTTACACGGGCGGTCAGTGTTGGCGCGACGCGCCTGTACAGTTGCGCGATGCGCCTGTACACGGCGCCCCACCGCCCGACAGCCCGACCCGACAGGCCACCTGGGTGGTTTTTCTTGCGCGCTGTGTTGTCCTTAAAGAGTGTCGCGCATAATTAAGGGCTTTCCAGTGCTACTCCAGCCCTCCCCAGGGGTTTTTCATCTAAATTGAAGGTATTCCTATATATTTTCCCCTCGATTTCAAAAATTTGCTCACCATATCCGGAAAATGATTTTACTATGAAAATGCCCATAGTTTGAAGCTATGTTTGAGAGGTAAATTCGCTACTGAGGGTGCCTATAGAAAGAACCGAGTGTTAAACTTCTTCAGATTTCTCCTACCACACCATACATGACTCTTGAACCCCGTCACCTTTTCAGAAATTTTTTGACTATATGATTATTCAAAGTATGAGACTGTGATAAGATGCTAATAATGTTATTTAGGGCACCTACAGGAAAAGGTTGGTTTTGAGACTAAGAGCAGCTTGTTTCATCTTCAAAACAATCGAAAGGAAGAGGTTTTTCCTATAAAGAATTTTGTTTTGATTAAAGGGAGTTTGTTGGTTATAAGTCTTTGACCGCCACCTCAAAAGAAGCCTCTAAAAAGGTAAAAGGAGAGTTTGTTATAAAGAGACAAGGTTTAGGTCTAAAGAGAAACATTTCACTCTGTCCTCAAGACATTGCCACATTTTTAAAAACAGTGAATTGCACTCAGAAAAGGGGTTGTTTTCACATATGCAAGTTGGTTGACTGCCTTGTGTTTTTTCAGGCTTATTTATAAGTTGGTATTCATCCAAAATAAAGGTTTTTTCAACATAACTAGAGGTGTTACATTGGTAGGAGGTCTTTCCTATTTGGCAAAGTAAAGGCTCTTGCAGACCTTGTTGAAACTTTTTTGAGGCATTTTCCAAACTCTGTCACCTTGTTCAAAGCAGTAAAGTTGACTGTATACCTACACTGAAGTTGGACTGCGTACCCACAAGTCTGTTGTTTTATTTGCACTCCAAGAAGGGCAGGATTTTAATGATTGGGAATTTCATCTTGGAGACACAGATATAGATGTGGTGGTTGATCTCTTAAATTCACAAGTAAAGGGTGGTTTTCCTAAACACTGTGCACTGATAATTCACATAACCTAGGTCTCCTTTTTTCTTTCACTGTATGGTCTCTTCTAGAGAAATATGTTGACAGAGATATTATAAGGGTGAACATGCCACTTTCTGAAGGGCAGGTTTTTGATGATTGGATTTTACCTTGGAGACATAGATACAGGTGTGTTGATTGGCCTCTAAAAAATTCACAAGGAAAAGTGATTTCTCAACACTGTGCACAGGAAATTTACACAACAGTCTGTCTCCTCTTTGCTATATGGTACCCTATTGAGAATTTTTTCTGGCTAAGGTACATTCAAAGGTAGAAGGCTAAGTTTTAAGATAACAGAGGTTGAGTATTATAAGAAACTTGATTGCAAACCTTCCAACTCACATTGTCTATCTGTCCAAGCAGTAAAGTGACACAGTTTGATTTCAGTAGGGCCTTTTACACACAGTGAAGGCAGTTTGCCTCTTCCAAAGCATATTCAGGTCAGAATGCCTCCAAGGCAAGACAACAGGAGTGGTCCACATAAAAGATATGAGCCCATCTCTACAGAAGAGATTAATGCTCATCCATCTGTACTTTTCAACTTCCATGAAGTAGGCTACCTCGATTTCTGCCAGAAGATAGAAGAAGTCAAGAGTTTTTCGCCATTAACACACTTGTGCTCCCTGAGATTGAAAGAAAAACACTTCCAAGTGGCGGGTCTTGATTTCAAAATTTCTCCAAGGTATGTGTCGAAGGCCACCAAGATCCCGTATCATGGCGAAAAATGGTTTAAACAAGCTCATCTTGACTTAGAGGATTACAAACCTTTCATCAAGCCTGAACATAGAGAGGTTGTCACTACTATTTTCCCTTTTTCATATCTCCTTGACAGCTATGCTCCGCTTATGAAAGTCATAATGAAATATTTCACTTGTGAAGGAAGGTTTAATCAAATTTATGCCTACCATATCCGATTATTGATGCATTTTACCAGAAGCAGGCAACTAAACCTCCCTTACTTTTTGTTCAAGAGCATAGAGAAAATGGTATCTACTGTCCAAAAGAAGGCCCCACCTTAGCAAATCCCTTCTCTTTTTCATCATTCTTTGATCAAAATTATCTTCCTATACCAGCTAGAGAAGAAAGAGATTCCATGGGATTTATTCATCAGCCATCCAGACTTCTCTACTGTTCCTCCTATTCATGTGTCTCCCACTCAGCCTATCCATCGCCCGGTACCTTTGTCCAGTAGGCCTACTCCTAGAAGGCTCAGAATGACTACTGTATAGCCAAGTCAACAAGAGGAAAGGGATGAGGGACAGCAGCAGTTAGATGATGAGGAAAAGCAGCAAATAGGAGATGAAGGACAACAGGTCCAAGAAGAACAGCAGCAGACAACACATGAGGAACAACAGCAGGTTGGGCAGGAATTTGAGACACCTTTTGAGCCACAATTTGAACAAGGCATTGATGAATAACATCAAGCTAATGTTGGCGAACAAGGGCAGCCAAGTGAACAACAAGAGGAAAGCGTCCAACAGCCTCAAGAAGAGCAGTCAATTCAGGAAGATGTCAAAGGTAAATCAGTTGTGCCTCCTCCTCTCAAAGTAACAAAGCTCAGCACAGCAAGGAAAAGAGGGGCTAAAGTTTCCACCCTAACAGTGACAAAGATTGTCCCTAGCAAGAGGAAAACGCCCAAAAGGACACCTTCTAGCATGCCAAGGAGGAAAAGCGCCAGATTGGCTTTCAAAGGTAAAAGCAAAGTTGTAGAAAGTACAAAGCATGGAGGTAAATTAGCTATTATCCCTATCCAAAGCGATGATAGTGATAATGAGGCCCGCCTTCTTGAAAATCTCCTAATCCATAAGGAAGGACAAATTGAGGCCTTAGAGGAGCATCTTCAAAGGCCAAGGAACTTCAACCATTTCTTGGAGATGGAAAACAAACAGATGAGTGTGCACACAGTTGTTCATGAGGCACGGGCGATTAAGTATAAGAAAGAGGCAGCAAAGGCGCAAGCAAGAATAGAAGAGCTCATTGGAGAGTTTGATGAGGAGGAGGAGGAAGACCAGCCTAGGCGGAAGAGACCTAGGACCATTGGGCTGAAAAGAGCCTTGGAAAAGCAGAGAGAAAAAGAGCAAGCCCAGCTCCAAGCCTTTCCTCTCACTACACTCCTTGAGTAGGAAATTGAAGAAAACAAAGAGGCTTGGCTTGAAATAGCTAACAAACATTTGGAAATGAAGCTTGAGAGGGCGAATAGAGATCTAGAGCTGCAGAGGAAGAGGACACATCACTTCCAAAAGCTAAATCAATTTGCCCGGCGCAAACTGAAGGCAACCCAAGAGAAATTGAAGAAGGCAAAAGGGAAGCGCCTAGCACGGAAAGAAGGGAAAAGCATATCAGCCCTTGATATTTTTGCCTCACCTTCAGATCATGTTGCTATGGACCCCTGAGGGTCATATATGCGAAATTTGAGCCCTTTTCGACAACTTTTTGTTTTTTGGCATTTTTTGGGTTTTTAGTCGAAAACTCATAAATGCGCCATTTCAGTTTGAGGATTTTTCAAGGGAGAAGGATGATACCGATGGATGCCATTATTCTATGAGCAGGTCCCCAGCGATTTTCAGAGCATTTGGAGATCATTCGCCCCCTCAAATTGGCGAAAAATGCTCGCTTTTTGCACATTCTGCCCGCCATATCAGCAGTCTGCTATTTCCTGGTTTTTTGCACACAGGTACAGTTTTGGGAAACTTTTAGGCATCAGATTGAGATGATTTCAGTAGCACCGGAAAGTAGACATAGAGAGCTTTCCGACGAGCTATCATGATCCTCGTTTCGACACCGGGAAGGCTGCCAATTGCCTCCAGCAAGTCAGGGGACCTTTTTCAGACATAAATATGAAGTATTTTTGTAATTTTTGAACCTCAAAAATATGCTTTTCCCAAATGTGCGTTTAGCTATTTTTACACTTGGGAAATGATGTAAAGTCAATATAATTTCCGTTTTTAGCAGTTTTTTAGATATTTTATGGGATATTTTGTGCCTTGGGCTTTGCAAAGCCTTAAGGACAAGTTTAGATATTTTGACTTGGCCAATGGGATAGCTAGTTGCTCCATGAGGTTTTCCTCCCTCAAGCCTATTTATTCCATGGGTTTCATTGTAAAACAGAGGCTGAACTTGAGAGAAGAATCAATATATTGGTCATATGAGCTTTGAAGAACACACTTGAGTTATGATTTTTGGACTGCCTCTTGGATGCTTTTGATGAATGATGAAGGATTGTTGATGGATTCCATGACATGGTAGAATGGTATAGTGCTTCTTGCTTTGTTGTTGTCTTCTAGTTTTCATTCATAATACATGCTTCTTGCTGCTATAGATCAGTAGAGATTAGTTTTGAGATATGCCCATGGAGGCACCTCAAAATTCCTGAATCTTCATAGCTTGATGTTTTCTTCTTCCTTAGTTATGCTAAAGAATTCTTAACTGCTCTTTAGTAACTCAAGGATAATGTTTTCTAGTTTTATTTACAAGTTCTATGCATGTTGTGTAGGATGTATGGTGTGCCCTGCCTACCTATAAGCTGTCCATAGTTCTGTCCATAAAACTTTCTTTTTGACTGATTAGTTGATCATCTTGTTGAACCAAGGAGGCCTAGTCCCGATCTAGCCCTTTGCCTAAAACTATGAAAGCTGGTTTGTCAAAGTGCCCAATGACTTAGAGACTATGTTTGGGTGTTCCGGCATAGTTTTATGAGTTGTTAGTTTGTCTTATGTGTTTTCCCCGAAGTCTGATAGCCATTTCCCGAAGTTAGAGGGTCTTATACCTCTATGCATGGCTGGAATGTTTGATTTCTATGTTTTAATTAGCTCATAGTTACATTTAGCATGATTAATGGCTTGCTATAACATGTTTATGTTTGCTATCAGCTAGTTATACTTGAAATCCCTTGTCTTTCACAAGCTTTATGTCCATTTACTCCATTTTGCCCAAAGATCCCTTCTACCGTGAATCAAATCGGCCCTACAGCAGCCTTAAATCATCATCTGATAGTTTCCTTGACCATTTTGACCCCATAGCCCAATTTATCTACATCTTGTTATCCAGTTTATATCTTTGATCAGCTTTATCCCTCACAAACTTAAAAACCAAAAATCAAAAAACACACTTCATAACTAGCCTAATATCAGAACACCATAAGCAAACACACCGACATCCTTTACATCTAATAGAGAGAGCCCTCTCTGAGTCCAGGAAGGCTAGGTCCTTGGGCTCCAAAGCTTGGTTTGATGTTACATCGTCATTTGGCTCGCCAATCGGCCAAATCACGGGACCCTAACATAATGGCGATCACGGTGGGACTCTGAGTATTAAAAAAACTTAGTTTCCCTAATCTTTAGAGACTTTTGAGAATATTAGCTGGCTGACTTATCCCACCGCTCACTAACATAATGGCGATCACGGTGGGACTTTGAGTCAAAACATCCTAGGTATCCCTTAGGAACTCTCAAAATCTCAGTCAAACTTAGAAGAGTAGAATCTGGTTGTCTCACCATCCTAGCAAAATGATGAGTCAGTTATAGGAAACTCTTCCAAACCTCAGGACTACATTAAACTCAAAAAACCCCAAAAACACTCCCTTAGATTGGCTTTTGACATCACTGGTGGTGGACATACAAGTATACCTCAAAAAAACCACATTCCACCTGGCGACTCCACTAACCTCTAGTAGCCCTTACTGTTCTACCAAACTCTAGGTTACTATCCGATAGACCTATCCCATCACTCACTAACATAGCGGGAGATGGTGGGACACTGAGTACATAATAGTCCAACAAACTCTTATAGACTCTTTTGGTCTTTTAGATACCATAAACAAGCAAGCAGTCCATAGACCCATTTTTTAGAGTAAACTCTTTTTGTTCTCATCACCCTAGCAAAGTGTTGAAACAAGTCTAGGATACTTTAACAAATCATAGGCTGCACATAAAACTCAGAAAAAACCACAAAACACTCCCTTAGATTGGCTTTTGACAGTATTGGTGGTGGACCATACAAGTATATCTCAAAACAACTCATATTCCACCTGGCGACTCCACTAAACTCTAGTAAGCCTTACTATTTTACCAAGCTCTAGGTTACTATCTGATAGACCTACCCCATCGCTCACCAACATAGCGGGAGATGGTAGGACACTGAGTACTTGATAGTCTAGCAAACTCTTATAGACTCTTTGGTCCTTTAGATACCATAAACAATCAAGCAGTCCATAGATCCATTTGAAGTAAACTCTTTTTGTTCTCATCACCCTAGCAAAGTGTTGAAACAAGTCTAGAATACTTTAGCCAACCATAGGCTGCACAAAAACTCAGAAAATCCAAAAAAATTATCAGATTAGTTATTGCTGGTGGACCATAGCTATCTTCACAAAAACAACCCATTTTCACCTGGCGACTCCACTAATCCATCCCTTTTATTTTTGACCATCCTTCACCTTAGTAAAGCTTTAGAAAAACCTTTCACCATTACCATTCTCTCTAAAACTCTGGATCTAAAATCTGGCTTCACGAAGAATCAACACCAGATCTCATCCAGACCCAAATCCCCCTATCATAGTAGATGACCCAGAGAAGATTCTGTGGCAAGCTTCCGAAACTGACCATCTAGCTACTGGTAGATCCATCCGTAGAACAAGATCAGTTCCTAAACATCGCACTATCCTACTAGATTCACCTTTTGAACTAGAGTCATCACAAACCCTTCCTAGAAGCAAATCATATAGTAAGATAAACTTTGACGATCTTGAACCCCTAAGCCCACCGCAGAGTCCTAATAGAGAAGCTTCACCTACCACTCCTCCTGACTCCCAGCTTCTCTATCAATTTGGCTCCTATCATCCCACATCTGCTCAAAAACAGATCACTAGTCCAAGTTCATCTGCCACACCTGGTCAAACCACCACTGTTCAAAACACCTCATTTCAGCCTACTAGTCCTCATCTTGTACATCATCCATTAGCTCCCGTCATGGCAGCCTGGTATGCACCTTTGGTGTTGCCACTGCCTCTAGCCCCTCTCCCAAACAAATATCAAGACAAAATCCCACACTTTACTGGAGAAGACACCACTACACCTCAACAGCATATAAGCAGGATGACTGATGCTTATGAATACCTAGAGGTACAAGACGAGACTGTCAGAATGAGAATATTCACACAAAGTCTTGGTGGTGAACCCAAAGCATGGTTCAAAAGCTTAACTCAAAACAGTATCCATGATATCCCAGAACTACATCAAGTCTTCAGAAATAGGTGGGAAATCCGAAGAAACCCCATTAAAATCCTGTCAGAATATAACAGCCTAAAACGGGAAAATGGGGAAAGTGTCCAAGCTTACTGTACTAGGTTCAACAGTGTATATAACTCCCTCCCACCTCATTTCAAACCTCCACTTGGTCTAGCCTTGGAAAAATTCCCCGAGGGTTTCAATCCGGACATGACATATCATCTGAGAGATAAGGATCCCCCTACCTTAGAGGAAATGCAACAAATAGCCATAAAAGCAGATGCTAACTTAGCATAAAAAAGAGCCAGGACTAGATCAGAAAGAAAGGTCACATATAAAGATGAGGTCTCCACTTCATCACCTTCCCTAGATCCCAGAATATATGACTTAGTCAAATCCATGGCCAAAATGTGGGAAAAGATCAATGAAAAGGCTCCTATTAGGGACAACCAGCCAAACCCTCCAAACAGAAACCGAAACCAAAACTTTAAGAGGGAACAACCCCAAAACAGACCAAGAGAAAATGACCAACATATTAGGCCACCGTTCAATGAAAACTATGTGGAAGAAGATGATAGGGACTCAGAACCTCTTGATGAACATCATTTAAATCTTGTAGGGTTTGATAATGAGAGTGAGGTGTACCTCATAGAAGAAGAACAAGCATTTTTTTCTCCTGATCAGGATGAGACCAACTATGAAGATCCCGACGACCCTGCCATAGATTTTTAGAATGCCATTATAGAAGCTCACAGGCAATATGACCTTAGAAGCAAAAGAAACCAAGGTAATGCCAAGAAAGGTAACTCAGATACTGCTAAAGCTCTAGATACCATCCTCAAGAAAGCATCAAGCAGTGACAATATTAAGGTTGAGACAACTGACCAAAACAAAGCTAAAGTTACCCAAGCTAGGCCTCTCTCAGATACTCCTGGTACTTCTACTAAGGTCACCGGAGCAACTGTGGCCAACAAAATCCCGAAACAAGGTCAACAAACTCAGAACATAGAGAGGGTCATGGCTGAAAAAGTTGAAACAAACATATCTAAACTTCAGCTGCCTTTTAGCTTTGAAGGCGAAATCGCCAAGATCAAGATCACCATGCCTCTTACTGAACTCATTACCCAAAACTCTTATAAATCCCAAGTACTAAAAGTCTTAAATCTAGAGAATGATGCAAACACTGTTAATCTGGCTGATGACACTCCTGAAGTTTTGTTTGGTCCAAAGATAGAGGGAAAATTCCAAGAAGGAAATACTCTTCCATTTTACATTAGCCTAAACATCCACGACCAAATCCTCCACAATGCCATGCTAGACTCCGGCGCCTTGCAAAATCTTATGCCGAAGGTAGTAATGGAAAGATTAGGCTTGGAAATCACAAGACCATACAAAGACTTGTATTCATTTGATTCAAGTAGAGTCCAATGCCTGGGTTTGATCAAAGACCTTTGTTTCAGTCTGGCCCAAATACCTGCGAAACATCTGATCATGGATATAGTAGTGGCAGACATTCCTCCCAAGTACGGGATGCTTCTATCCGGATCTTGGGGAGCCAAAATCCAAGGGAATATCCAACTAGACATGTCATATGCCACCATTCCTGTGTTTGGCCAGACCAGAATACTCTACCGCGAATCACACATGAAATATATGATTAGCAGTCAAGATAGGCCAGACAATATTCCAATGTGTTCCTTGCGTTCCGACCTGAACTCTTTCATTATGCATATTGATGAAAACATGGAGGAAGAGTCAGAGGAAACTGATGTAGACTTAGATCCACCTCATCAGCTATCCCTGGTGCCTTATGATGAACTAGACACTCAAAACTACCATGATCATGAACAGTTGTGTCTTGAGGAAAGTAAGTTTTCCCTTTCTGAAGTAGGATTAGAACAAGAAGCACAAACTCGTATGTACTATCAAGCAAATTGCTCTAGTTTTAGTCAAACACCAGCAGTGACTTGTGGAAACTTCTTCCGGGTAAAGGCTTTAGAAGACCTACACATCATAAACCTATTTGGAACCCGGGAGCAAGGGAGTTTAATTTTTCTACCATACCTCAAATATTTACCATCATGTGACCCTCCTACTACAAATGAAACTTTGACCATAACCTCAGCAGCTCAACATCTTGAGAAAATGCCAGATAAACTTCTTATGAGCAAGGATAACAGTTGCAATCCCAGCATACCTGAACTACTGAAATTAGCTCATATTCTGTCTTTTCATGAAGAACTTAGAAATACTAAAATAAGAAATCTCATGCAGAATACCAATTTCTACAGAAAAAGCAAGAGGAACTACTGTGTCAATACATTCCCCTCAAAGAACAGCTTTGACAAGAGAAAACACAACAATCTGAAACAAACTGAAACAATCAGGGATAAAACAGATGGCCATAGAGTCTGTTTTGATTTTAGAAGTAATACTGTATATCCCTATAACAGAAAATATGCTTTCTCTACCCAAGACTGTGATTTACCAAATAAAAGTGCTTTTAATCATGTAATTTTGCAAGATGATGTTTCAGGTCATGCTCATAAGATTCCCTTGCAGAGTAGACAGCTTAAAGATTTTTTCAAGTTTGCGGGAGGTAGATCAGATTTCAAGTTCAAAATTGCAAAACCACCTAATATCAGAAATCTGTTCATGAAGGCCATGTTCCCAGTTTTAAATTTCTACATTTTTGCATACCTTGATGATGTCATTATCTATTTTAAAAATGACCAAGAATACATGCATTACTTGAGGAAAGCATACAGTAAGTAAAGGAGTGGAAATCAGATATTTAGAGAGGTGCAAAGGGAAGATACCAGGCTGTTCAGAGATTCTTGCATGAATCCTTATGTCATGTTAGAGAGAGAGAATTTCCCAAATTTTTCTTTTCAAGAGTTAAGTGGGCCAAGGGTGAAAGGAGATCCTTACGAGGATAAGATGCTTAAATTCCGTCATTTCCAAGATTTTTGAGTTTAAAACACTTTCAGTCATTGTACATACCATTGTTTGAAATATTGAAAAAATAGAAAAGTAAAAAACAGTAAAAGATAGAAAAGTCAAAAACAGTAAAAAATAGAAAAGAGGGCAAGTGAAGATAGAACAAAGGCCCCATGTTCCAAAAAATAGTCTTTCAGAAAGCGAGCAAGCCTAAATGCCGCTACTAGTACTTCAATGTCTTGTTCAGCTATCTAGCCTAATCATAGCTGAGCATGTTTAAATTTATTTGCTGATAAGTTAGTGAGTGCCAAGATAGTCAACATTGTGTAAGATTGACTTATCACAGAGCTTAGATTAGGGAGAGATTATGGTTCCACATGCCTAAACAGAACCAAAGAGAGAAGCGAGGGATGAAAAACACATTGTACATCTTAGCCCCGCTTGTCTAGTTTCCTTTTGTTGTAAAATAACATTTGTGTGCAGCTTCTCTTTATGCCGCAAATGCATGACAAATCAGACAGCCTAATCCTGATTTGATCATCTTTTAAATTTCATGTTTTAGATTAGAGAATAAAATCCTGTCAAACTGCTTAATCTTGACAGTCGATCTAGCTTTAGGTAGAGTAATGAAAGAGTTCATCAGTCTAATCTGAACTCCCGGCGGATATAAGATTAGAAATAGATAGGTTCATTTTGCAAAAAGAAAAATATACATTGTCAAAAGGCTGCTAGTTCAAATGCGCCAAAGAGAAGAAAAAATGTTAGGAAAGATAGTAGGGTAGGTAGAAGTATCATTGATGTTAACCATGCTATCACTGTTTAGAAATAACATCAAAAGAAGGGTAAATTTTGCGCCAATGGATAAGGCACTGGTCTTCATAAGCCAAAGATCTGAATTCTGGACACCTCCTGACGAGGAGCTGCCCTCCCCAAATGGAGCCACTGTTAGCCATCAGTATTTTTTACATGTTAGTGATGACTATATCTATAGCTGAGCTTTCTAGAAGCTGATTTCCTTATGTCAATTTTTCATCTAGAAAACCCTCCTAAAACTTTTTTCGCCCTTCTACTTTTCAGTCCACCCATGTCAAAATCAAAACCTCATTATCACTATCCTATCTAGCTTCAACCCTATTGGTTTGCCCATCAGCTTTAAAAGCAAATCCAAATTTGTTTCAAAAGTCTCCCCTATGTTAGGAAGTGGCGCTTTAAGGCATTTTACCCTTGGCAATCATCAAAAGCCAAAAAGCCTCCATCTACTACAGACCTACCATGACTGACCTCCCACTCTACAAATGAAATTGACAAGCAGCTCTAAGTCGCGCCACTTACACTGGTCTGACACACTGGAAAAAACCAGATTAAATGATTATTAGTGTTTCCGATGTTTGCATGGGTCTATAAAAGCAGGAAATATAACTTCATCTCGAGAAGAAGTAACCGAATCTACGGTTAGAAGAACGTTTTCTAAATGTAACGCATAGGCACAGGCCTGTCTCTGTGAAGAGTCACTCATCAAAACCTTGCATTTTCCTTTCAACATGAAAAATCACAGGAAGAGAAGAACACCACTGTCACAGCAAACTGGTAAATTGTCATGGCCCAGAACCTCCTTCATTTACAAGCAGAGTGTTAGGGCGCCTCCTTCGTCTACAAGCAGAGGGCGCTGGCCAGTATTGACTTTGAGGATTGCAAAAGTCCAGGTTTGTTTTTTACTGAACAATGAAACAGAAATTCTAGGTTTTTTTCTGAGTATGAATGATGATCATAACAGGGATAGAGTCTGAAGTATGAAATTTCAAAGGAAAACAGAGTTTGGTCTGATAAAAGAGGTCATTTGAAGCTTTCAAATCATGTGAATTGTTGAACTTTAGAAAGACACATCATGAGTAGAAACAATTCTAATCATAGGCAGTTTGTTTTCCCACAAGACCAAATTGAAGAGATGCTGACAGATCAGGTCATCACACAGGCAGAAGAAAAGTTGTTTGTTTTTCAAAAGGTACTGACCTCCATAGTCATAGAGATTATCTTTCAAATAAATTGTCATAAGTTGACTAAAGCAAATGATGACATTTCAGTCACCCTCAGGCCATTACAGTGAGACAGTGACACTTTGGCTAGGGTTTTTCTGAAGCGCAGTGATGATTGCAAGCAGAGGTGCTAGTATTGATGTTTTTCAAGTTGTCTGGTTACCATCACATCCAAAGAAAATCTTTGTCAAACAGGTTCATAAAACAATCTTAGATACTTTTCTCAGTGAAGGGCCTCCTCCATTTATGAGCAGATGGCCAAGGCATTGAGGGTTGTTAAAAACTGATTGGTCAAAAGGTGCAGTCGAAAGAAACAAAGAAAGAAAGCAAGAGTCTGTACACAGGTAAAAGATAGTGTTATGATTCAAAAGTATTATTTTTCCTATCCATCGGAAAATGTCTGTCAAACTATACCTATAGTGGACAGGAGACAATATTGACTATGCAGGCCATTGATACAAAAAGGGCAGTTTCCTTAGGGGAAGAGGCCACACAGTCACCTCACTGTCACATGCCAAGAAGTTTAAAGGGAACTCCTCTTAAGTAAACAGAGAAATATATTTTGAATGGATGCAACCAAAAAATGGCACTTACAATCCAAAGAGAAGCCTATAAATCACCAAGAAGGTAAAACAGTGGAAAGAGTTGAGCTATGGAATGGTTCTATTACAAAAAGGTCAATGCACTGTTCAAAGCAAAATGATAATTGTTTCCAAGAGACTTGTTCTTCTTGCTTCATGATTTTCTCCTTTCATAATATACATCACAAATAATGGGAGGCATTTCAGGTTTAGTTCCCAGGATGGACATGGTGAATAGGTATACAATTTTATGAATAGGAAAAAAGAGTTTGTTTTGATAAACTGTCACTGTTTAAATGATTTGAAACAAACATAGTTTTTCATCATTCCAAAGGACAGTTATAGCGCAGATGATACACCTATAAGCGAGAAAGTATGTTGAAAGGGTGAGCTTTTCTTAGATCAAGTCCAAGAAGACCAGCGAGTTTGACACCTGCATTGGAGGAAAAGTTGAAGAAGCTGTTAAAGCCTGAGGTTGTCAAAGCAAGTTGACAGTGCAAAAAACCTGTCCTTTCAGAAACAAATTAGCATTTGGGTTGTGGAGCTATTTTTCAAAGTTTGAAAGTTCGGTGTGGAAATGTCACCCAAGGAACAAAGCTGGAAATTACCTTTTCAAACACCTGTGCATAAGTGAGACAAAGTTCTGGCTTTTTAAGCCATTTTTGTTTTTATAAAGAGGTTCAGGTATGAAATGCATCGAGGTTATTAAAAGAATCAAAAAGACTGTGAAAACTGTGCAAAAAGCCAAACAAAAATTTCACTTTACATTTAAAGGCAAAGTGACCGTTGAAGAATTTGAAATAACATGTTAAGGGAGTAAGGTTGAGAGAGATCTTTTCATTTTCAAACTGCAGACGAAGCTCCGTGCCTCCATAGAATCAAAACAAGGAAGATCGGGTCGAAATTTCAGAAGACTGCACTGTTTATGACCGCGCGTTGTGCCTGGAAACCCGCGCGACGCGCCTGGGAGTTATTTTACACGGGCGGTCAGTGTTGGCACGACGCGCCTGTACAGTTGCGTGACGCACCTATACACGGCGTCCGACCGCCCGACAGCCCGACCCGACAGGCCACCCGGGTGGTTTTTCTTGCACGCCGTGCT
The DNA here is from genome assembly GCA_034641835.2 of Pinus albicaulis. Lineage (NCBI taxonomy): Eukaryota > Viridiplantae > Streptophyta > Pinopsida > Pinales > Pinaceae > Pinus > Pinus albicaulis. The sequence continues at coordinate 1,661,731,268 of CM076578.1, read as the reverse complement.
ATCCTTAAAGAGTGCCGCACATAATTAAGGGCTTTTCAGTGCTACTCCAGCCCTCCCCAATGGTTTTTCATCTAAATTGAAGGTATTCCTATATATTTTCCCTTCAATTTCAAAAATTTTCTCACCATATCCGGCAAATTATTTTACTATGAAAATGCCCATAGTTTGAAGCTATGTTTGAGAGGTAAATTCACTGCTGAGGGTGCCTATAGAAAGAACCAAGTGTTAAACTTCTTCAGATTTCTCCTCCCACACCATACAGGACTCTTGAACCCTGTCACCTTTTCAGAACAACGATGTCTTGACTGTATGATTATTCAAAGTATGAGACTGTGATAAGATGCTAATAATGTTATTTAGGGCACCTACAGGAAAAGGTTGGTTTTGAGACTAAGAGCAGCTTGTTTCATCTTCAAAACAATCGAAGGGCAGAGGTTTTTCCTATAAAGAACTGTGTTTTGATTAAAGGGAATTTGTTGGTTATAAGATTTTTGACTGCCACCTCACAAGAAGCCTCTAAAAAGGTAAAAGGAGAGTTTGTTATAAAGAGACAAGGTTTAGGTCTAAAGAGAAACATTTCACACTGTCCTCAAGACATTGCCACATTATTAAAAACAGTGAATTGCACTCAGAAAAGGCGTTGTTTTCACATATGCAAGTTGGTTGACTGCCTTGTGTTTTTCAGGCTTATTTATAAGTTGGTATTCATCCAAAATAAAGGTTTTTTCAACATAACCAGAGGTGTCACATTGGTAGGAGGTCTTGCCTATTTGGCAAAGTAAAGGCTCTTGCAGACCTTGTTGAAACTTTTTTGAGGCATTTTCCAGACTCTGTCACCTTGTTCAAAGCAGTAAAGTTGACTGTATGCCTACACTAAAGTTGGACTGCGTATCCACAAGTCTGTTGTTTATTTGCACTCCAAGAAGGGCAGGATTTTAATGATTGGGAATTTCACCTTGGACACACAGATATAGATGTGGTGGTTGATCTCTTAAATTCACAAGTAAAGGGTGATTTTCCTAAACACTGTGCAGTGATAATTCACCTAACCTTGGTCTCCTTTTTCTTTCACTGTATGGTCTCTTCTAGAGAAATCTGTTGACAGAGATATTCTAAGGGTGAACAGGCCACTTTCTGAAGAGCAGGTTTTTGATGATTGAATTTTACCTTGGAGACAGAGATGTAGGTGTGTTGATTGACCTCTAACAAATTCACAAGAAAAGGTGACTTTTTAACACTGTGCACAGGAAAATTACCCAGCAGTCTGTCTTCTCTTTGTTATATGGTACCCTATTGAGAAATCTGCCTAGGTGAGGTACATTCAAAGGTAGAAGGCTAAGTTTTAAGAAGAGCAGAAGTTGTGTATTACAAAAACTTGGTGCAAGACATCCAAATCTCATTATCTATCTGTCAAAGCAATTAAGTGACACAGTTTGACTCCAACAAGACATTTTACATACAGTGAAGGCAGTTTACCTCTTCCAAAGCATATTCAGGTCAAAATGCCTCCAAGGCAAGACAGCAGGAGCGGTCCACATAAAAGATATGAGCCCATCTCTACAGAAGAGATTAATGCTCATCCATCTGTACTTTTCAACTTCCATGAAGTAGGCTGCCTTGATTTCTGCCAGAAGATAGAAGAAGTCAAGAGTTTTTCGCCATTAACACAGTTGTGCGCCCTGAGATTCAAAGAAAAACACTTCCAAGTGGCGGGTCTTGATTTCAAAATTTCTCCAAGGTATGTGTCCAAGGCCACCAAGATCCCGTATCATGGCGAAAAATGGTTTAAACAAGCTCATCTTGACTTAGAGGATTACAAACCTTTCATCAAGCTTGAACATAGAGAGGCTGTCACTGCTATCTTCCCTTTTTCATATCTTCTTGACAGCTATGCTCCGCTTATGAAAGCCATAATGAAATATTTCACTTGTGAAGGGAGGTTTAATCGAATTTATGCCTATCATGTCCGTTTATTGATGCATTTTACCAGAAGCAGGCAACTGAACCTCCCTTACTTTTTGTTCAAGAGCATAGAGAAAATGGCATCTACTGTCCAAAAGAAGGCCCCACCTCAGCAAATCCCTTCTCTTTTTCATCACTCTTTGATCAAGATTATCTTCCTATACCAGCTAGAGAAGAAAGAGGTTTCATGGGATTTATTCATCAGCCATCTAGATTTCTCTACTGTTCCTCCTGTTTATGTGTCTCCCACTCAGCCTATCCATCGCCCGGTACCTTTGTCCAGTAGGCCTACTCCTAGAAGGCTCAGAATGACTACTGGACAGCCAAGTCAACAGGAGGAAGGAGAGGGCAGTAAACAGCAGCAAGAGGAAAGGGATAAGGAACAGCAGCAGTTAGATGATGAGGGACATCAGCAGATTAATGATGAAGGACATCAGGTCCATGATGAGGAACAGCAGCAAACAGAAAATGAAGGACAACAGGTCCATGATGAAGGGCAGCAGTTAGATGATGAGGAACAGCAGCAGGTGCAAGATGAGGAACAGCAGGTTGGGCAGGAAATCGAGATACCTCCTGAGCCACAAATGAGACAAGACATTGATGAAGAGCAGCAAGCTAATGTTGGTGAATAGGAGCAGCCAAGTGAACAGCAAGAAGAAGACATCCAACAGCCTCAAGGAGAGCAGCAAGTTCAGGAAGATGTCAAAGGTAAATCAGTTGTTTCTCCTTCTCCCAAAAGAACAAAACTCAGCACAGCAAGGAAGAGAGGGTCTAAGGCTACCACTCAAACAGTGACAAAGGTTGTTCTTAGCAAGAGGAAATCGCCCAAAAGGACATCTTCTATCATGCCAAGGAGGAAAAGCGCAAGATTGGCTTTCAAAGGTAAAAGCAAAGTTGGAGAAAGTACAAAGCATGGAGGTGAATTAGCTGTCATCCCTATCCAAAGCGATGACAGTGATAATGAGGCCTGCCTTCTTGAAAATCTCCTAATCCATAAGGAAGGGAAAATTGAGGCATTAGAGGAGGATCTTCAAAGGGCAAGGAATTTCAACCACTTCTTGGAGATTGAAAACAAACAGATGAATGTGCACACAGCTGTTCATGAGGCACGGGCGATTAAGTATAAGAAAGAGGCAGCTAAGGCGCAAGCAAGAATTGAAGAGCTCATTGGTGAGTTTGATGATGAAGAGGAGGAAGACCAGCCTAGGCGGAAGAGGCCTAGGACCATTGGGCTTAAAAGAGCCTTGGAAAAGCAGAGAGCAGAAGAGCAAGCTCATCTCCAAGCCTTTCCTCTCACTGCACTCCTTGAGCAGGAAATTGAAGAAAACAAAGAGGCTTGGCTTGAAAGAGCTAACAAACATTTGGAAATGAAGCTTGAGAGGGCGAACAGAGATTTAGAGCTGCAGAGGAAGAGGACACATCACTTCCAAAAGCTAAATCAGTTTGCCCGGCGCAAACTAAAGGCAGCCCAAGAGAAATTGAAGAAGGCAAAGGGGAAGCGCCCGGCACGAAAAGAGGGGAAAAGCATATCAGCCCTTGATATTTTGGCCTCAGCTTCGGAGCATGTTGCTATGGACCCCTGAGGGTCATATGTGCCAAGTTTGGGCCCATTTCGACAACTTTTTGTTTTTTGGCATTTTTTGGGTTTTTGGTCGAAAACTCATAAATTCGCCATTTTAGTTTGAAGATTTTTCAAAGGAGAAGGATGATACCGATGGATGCCATAATTCTATGAGCAGGTCCCCAGCGATTTTCAGAGCATTTGGAGATCATTAGCCCCCTCAAATTGGCGAAAAATGCCCTCTTTTTGCACATTCTGCCCGCCATATCAGCAGTCTGCTATTTCCTGGTTTTTTACACACAGGTACAGTTTTGGGAAACTTCCAGGCATCAGATTGAGATGATTTTAGTTGCGACGGAAATTAGACATAGAGAGCTTTCCAACGAGCTATCGTGAGCCTCGTTCCAACATCGGGAAGGCTGCCAATTGCCTCCAGCAAGTCAGGGGACCTTTTTCAGACATAAATATGAAGTATTTTTGTAATTTTTGAACCTCAAAAATCTGCTTTTCCCAAATGTGCGTTTAGCTATTTTTACACTTGGGAAATGATGTAAAGTCAATATAATTTCCGTTTTTAGCAGTTTTTTAGATATTTTATGGGATATTTTGTGCCTTGGGATTTGCAAAGCCTCAAGGACAAGTTTAGATATTTTGATTAGGCCAATGGGATAGCTAGTTGCTCCATGAGGTTTTCCTCACTCAAGCCTATTTATTCCACAAGGCTTCATTGTAAAAGAAGGCTGAACTTGAGAGAAGAATCAATATATTGGTCATATGAGCTTTGAAGAACATACTTGAGTTATGATTTTGGACTGCCTCTTGGATGCTTTTGATGAATGATGAAGGATTGTTGATGGATTCCATGACATGGTAGAATGGTATAGTGTTTCTTGCTTTGTTGTTGTCTTCTAGTTTTCATTCATAATACATGTTTCTTGCTGCTATAGATCAGTAGAGATTAAGTTTGAGATATGCCCATGGAGGCACCTCAAAATTCCTGAATCTTCATAGCTTTATGTTTTCTTCTTCCTTAGTTATACTAAAGAATTCTTAACTGCTCTTTAGTAACTTAAGGTATTGTTGCTAGTTTTATTCATAAGTTCTATGTATGTTGAGTAGGATGTATGGTGTGCCTTGCCTACCTATAAGATTTCCATAGTTACGTCATAAAACTTTCTTCAAACTTTCTCTTTGACTCATTAGTTGATCATCTTGTTGAACCAAAGATACAATTTGGAATCTAGCCATGCCTAAATATGGCTGGTTTGTAAATTGTATTTAAGATATATTTGGTAGCTCAGCATATAATTTTTATGGTTGTAGTTTGTCTTATGTGTTTTCCCCCAAAGTCTGATAGCCATTTCCCGAAGTTAGAGGGTCTTATACCTCTATGCATGGCTGGAATGTTTGATTTCTATGTATTAATTAGCTCATAGTTACATTTAGCATGATTAATGGCTTGCTATAACATGTTTATGTTTGGTATCAACTAGTTACACTTGAAATCCCTCGTCTTTCACAAACTTGATGTCCATTTACTCCATTTTGCCCAAAGATCCCTTCTACCATGAATCAAATCGGCCCTACAGCAACCTTACATCATCATCTGATAGTTTCCTTGACCATTTTGACCCCATAGCCCAATTTATCTACATCTTGTTATCCATTTTATATCTTTGATCAGTTTTATCCCTCACGAACTTAAAAAACCCAAAAAAATCAAAAACTCACTTCATAACTAGCCTAATATCAAAACACCCTAAGCAAACACACCGATATCTTTTACACATATAGAGAGAGCCCTCTCTGAGTCCAGGAAGGCTAGGTCCTCGGGCTCCAAGCTTGGTTTGATGTTACATCGTCATTTGGCTCACCAATCGGCCAAATCACGGACCCTAACGGAGATCATTGAACAAGAGTTCCCGAGTTCTTGAAATTACCCACGAGCCTGCTTTGTTGGAAATATGATGCAGAGTGTTGTCCTTGATGGCAACCCACCGAATGAAGATGAAGACATGCGACTATTGACATGTGTTGTCCTTGATGGCAAACCACCTGATGAAGTTATTCTTGACTTGATGGACTTGGTAAATGATGTAAATTTGATGTGATATGATGTAATATGATGCTGAGCGTTGTCCTTGAAAGACAACCCACTTGATGAAGATGATGACAACTTACTTGATGAAGTTGTGCTTGATAGAATATGTGCTTGATGAAGAAAATATGATGTATCTACAGTGTGAACAGAAGGTAATGAAGAAAGGAATTCAGAAAGTGCTCAAAGTATGATGAAAAGAGTATGTCTCTATGTATACGCGGATCTGTCTAAGGGAAGTCGCGTATGCACGCGGAAAGGAACGTTCCAAGTCGCGTATGGGCTAAAGCGCTCAAAAAGTGCAAAACCAAGGGTAACCACCATGGTATTGACCCATTGTATTGGGTAATGATCCGCCTAATTGACCCCGTCCAGGTAGAAAAGGGCTCATGGTATTGAAAAGAATAAACCTATATAAGGAGAAGAAATTCATTGTGCAAATCATGAGGGTGGTGCAAGATGTCTGAGCTTGAATGAATACTTCTCTCTGAAGTATATCTGAATGGAAAGGGTTAGACTTGAATGATAGATCTGAATTTATGATGCACCAATGATGAAGAAGGGGATCTAGATCTGAAATGCACTTCTATCTGATAGATCTGCCTATGGTAGGCTTAGATCTGTGATGAGGCGAACATCTAGGCGAACATCTGTCTGAAGCAAAAGGGTAGATCTGAACTGAATATCTGATCTGATGAAGTATGCTGCTCTGTAATGATTGAAGGTCTCACTTCACTTCTCTGATCTCGTATCTTGTGATTCAATGAAAGCGCGTATCATAAATAAAATATCTATTGCTGAGGTATCATTTAGCTTTATTATTGGACGGAAAAGTGATTTGTTCAGCATGTCAGTGGTAAGCATTTAAATATACTCACTGAGGTTCTTCAAGACGAGGGTATGAAATATGCGATACGATATAATGTTTACATATAATTGTGTTGATAAATGTCTTTGTTGATGATGTATGTTTGTGCTTAAAAGTAAAGGAAAATTAGTCACGGAAATATGATGAAACGTGGCATGCAAGTGTTGTTCTATTGAAGTTGTTGGATCCGGTGTGAAAATTGATGAAACGTGGTCCAAGGTGGTGCTGAGGGTTGTAGCCTTCAGTCAGGGGGTTGTAGCTCCCTTCCAGGTGAGGCTGGTAAACGAGATCGGGGGGTCGTAGCTCCCTTCCGGGAGAGGCTGGTAAACGAGTCAGGGGGTCGTAGCTCCCTTCCAGGAGAGGCTGGTAAACGAGCGCAGGTGGGTGCCTGCGTGCTGGTCAAGTCTGCGCCAGCACATATGTTGTAAGATGTTTTCTCTATAATAAAATATTGAAGGCTGAGCAACTGCGGCGGTGGTTTTCTCCCGATTTGGGTTTCCACCTAAAAATCCTGGTGTTCATGTGTGATGCTTTGTGTGATGGTTTATTCTGTTCTTACTGCACCTGTTTACTGCTTATTGAATATCTGAAGAATAAATGATGGAATGGTTTAAGTGAAGATTTAATGACATATCTACATCTCTGTGTATACGCTAGTTTCATAAAGGGGATCCGCGTATATACGCTAGTTTACTGAAGTAAAGTAGCGTATGGGTTTTAAGGAATGAAAAAGTAAAAAGATTTGATTGTTGCAGTAAATACTGATTCACCCCCCCCTCTCAGTATTTTTCCCAACACCTGCACGTTGACACAACAAATGTAGGTCGCAATATTTTTATTGAAATGAGTTCGCAACTCCAGTTTCTTTCTTGAGGGGATGGCATTGAAACTCACTAACAGTTACCCAGTCACATACCGAATGAACTGGGCAGTTAGCTATGGTGATGTGATGTGACCTCCCAACTGAGAGGGAGAATGCGACTCCCTGGAGAAGTCACAAAGTCGCAGTGTAGTGGAGGTCGCACTATTGGCCTGTTGCTGAGCATTTGCGACCCAGCGACCTTAGGGATAATGTGACTCAATGTTATTTTTTGAAATGCAACCTCACAAAAGTCTCACGGTCGCATTTCCATGCCAGTCGTAGGTTTGACTTGCTCCATCAGTTTTGCGACCCAGCGACCGGTCGTGTTCTTGGTGATGTCTCGTCTTCGGATCATAAGCTGGGGATTTAACTGCGACCTGGTGGCTAGTGTGGTTGCATTCCTTATAGGATGACACTACCGAAGTAGTGGGAAGCGTTGAGCCGTCATATGGATGATTTCATTATGGAAACAATCCAAGGATAGGCTCATATCTCCTCAGCCTGGAAGACTACTCTCCTATCGGAATTCATCAACTTTGAAAGGGGCGAATTGTCATAGAAAGTCTTGTGTGCATTTACTATATGTACCTTACATGCCCATTTGTGCTTTATCAACTGGGTGATCAGGTTTCCAAGGTGTGTTGAGCGTGTAATATGTTCCTTGGATGTGTCTTCCAACAACGAATGAACTGTACAATCACAAATTTATGATGCGATCATGTGCATTCCCCATGATGCGTGTAAGGATCCTTCTTATCTTACAATCTTCCAACGGATATGGATTGTACAATGAGCACCGAACCTCATTGTAGTTGCAACCACAATGCATAGGCATTCATTACATGCCAATGTTTTCACGAAATATAGTTCCTTGGGCAGCCGATAAGGCGCACAATTTATTGGATACAGATTTATGCCTATGCCGCATCATGACTCTTTTTTATATTCCCCAACGAGAAACTGTGCGAAACTTTCTTACACCTTAATATAAATCAACTCCGGCCTTCTGCAGATGAAAGTATATGAGTTTAATTCGTAATTTCACCGATGCATTGGAGTCATATATCGAAACGCTTTGGATTTATGAAATGTGGAGACTGAGCTTAAAGCAGCACATTGCGGAGGATTTTAATTATTTAGGTATCCACAAAAATGATTTCTTTGCCCTGAGAGATATGGGTTAGTGGGCCAACACAATCTCGATGAGAGGTTTCTTAATGTCCTTTTCTATCTTTGAACATTCTCTAGGACATGCACTTTTGATGTCAAACAAAAATATCCCTTTCTCATTCTTCGTCATTCACTTCCTTACGTATCTCTTTTGAAGTGCAGTGGCCTTTTGCAATGGTTCCCATGCGAACTCTATGACTTTTGAATGTGATGTACTATTGGATTTTTCATCTTTGTAGAGTATTTTAATGATGTTGTCATGGTCAAATTTCATAAATCAAACCAATCTCTGAATAAATTATTTGTGGTACGTTTAAAATAGCCATAGAAGATCTACAATTTGTTTGTAAAATTTGATATATGCTTCCCAATAAAATCCTATTGAACCATCCAATGCCTTTTCACATCTGGAACTTTGCTTTTCCCAGGACACGAACTACCCAAGCTCTTTTGCATTTGTGAGGTCAAAAATGGAAAATATGATATGAATTCTTCCAAAGGGAAATATGAGAGGTTGATAGGTTTATATGTTTTCTCAACCGTACTGAACTTGATATACATGTCCAAGCTATAAATATCTTGATGCAAAAATTAATCACCTTCAACACTGAAGGACTCATTGTATCCATATCGAGCAATGCATCCGTAAAATCCTATGTATCTCGATCCTTCTACAAGAAACCGTTCATGTGGTAATATAGTTTTAGCAGGAACATACTTGATAGTTGTTAATACAATTACCTCATGCAAGGAACCTGTATTTTCACATAATGACCAACAATCGGAGGAGAACCATGGTTTATATGGGTATAGAAGAAACACAATCCTAGCACCCGCTGAATTTCTTTACCAGAGACAAAAGTACCCAGGCTGCCAAAGTCTATCTTGTGGGCCACTTCATACTTAATTTTCTTCTATCTTCCATGATTCCAACTAGGAATTATAATAATAAGTACAATGGAAATAGAAAAATAAATCCATCCTCCATGTGGAAGTTTAACGAGCACAAACGAGACATATATTCTTTCCATAATGGAAAGACAAGTGAAGAACATAAGCACAACTAGTAAAGGAACTTCCCAATCAACGATCATCACTAGTGCTAATAAGGCAGTTGTAATCAGCATCGCCATAATCACCATCATCAAATATGTTGCAAGAAAATTTACCATGTCCTCTTTCAAATGAAGATGACCCACAATATGTTTGCCACCAATGGCAGAGTTGTGCTTAATCATGCGTTCTACTAACTTCCCTGCAATTTTAGCAATGGGATCAACAAATCGTAACACTCCATAATTAGCCAAACATCTGGGGTGCTGAATTGGGGGGTGGAACCTCTTGTGACAATCGATTTGAAAATGGATAAATCTATATCACATCAGCCTCAAGCAGTTTTAGGGAGAACTTTTTCTTCATATTAACTGACAGGAGACCAAGCTTTAATCCTGAAGTTGAAAATATTGCTTATGTTGTTGTAAAAATTTCCATCATGCCTTCAGGAAGCTTTATAACAGTCCTCACATCATTTCTAAGCAAATCGATAGAGTGATATTTTCCATATATGTCCTTAAACTTACTAGGATCCCGCCGAATGCTATGAAAATGGAAATTTGGAATGACAAGGGTTGCTTTCAAAAGCCCTGCCATAGCTACCGCATTGCAAGTTGATGTTGTTAATTCAAGCCACCATTTTCTTCAATAAATATATAACCATTTGAATCAGGTAACCCTCTCTCTTTAGGACTGAAACTATACGCTCTGAAAGATGTGGCTAAACCGTGACTGAAAAGTTCCCCCAACTAGTGCACTCTTTGTTCCCTGCTTGTAGGCGATATATATCTTCCACTTTCCATATTTCAGCTCAAACTACTCTTACCCTTGTCATTTGCCTTGACGAGGTCTTCAAATTTATCCTTAGTTCTCATCCCCATATGGATAGGGTATGAAAGTTTCATGTTCCGCAACTGTGCCCTTATTGTTTTAGTTTCAGTTTTTTTCCCTCGGTGTGGTGATGACATTGTTGGGTATATCATCCATGGGATTGACCTTTATGAAGCATTATAATATCAATTAGTTCACAGTTACCCTTTAGAGAATGATTCCAAATAATTTACATGAGCTTGGTGAAATACTAAGCAGATACCTAATGATCCATGGTGAAATGGTTTCTAATGGATATACTTAATACGAGAGAAAAGTTTCAATTTTCTCAAGTGTATGCACAATGTCCCACCCACACACATGGCATGGCTGCGGAAAAAATGTCTAAGTCATGATATTGAGAAATTTTGGGGGGGCGGGAATGAGTCAAGGGATGTCACGGCCTGGAGGCGGAGTCCAAAACCCTAATAGCTAAGCGAGCGAGAGGGGGGACTAAAATTTTGAATATACAGAATTTTGGGGTGGTGTTCTGTTTTAAACTACAACACAAGCATAAAGCCAAAACATTAAATATGAATGATGGAGAAGACTCCATAAATCTAAATGATGATCAGCCAGAGTTGATTTTTGGCCCAGATGTAAATAGAAAACATGCAGATGGTGCAGTTCCTCCATTTTATATCAGTCTCACTATTCGTGATCAAATTCTACATAACACAATGCTAGATTCAGGAGCTTCCCATAAATTAATGCCAAAATCCATCATGGAAACTGAATCTAGAAATTACAAGGCCATACAAAGATTTGTTTTATTTTGATTCCAGTAAAGTTAAATGCTTAGGTTTAATAAAGGATTTGTGTGTAATACTAGTTCAATACCCTGGTAAGAGTATATTAATGGACATTGTAGTAGTTGATATCCCACCAAAATATGGTATGCTACTTTCTCTCTCATGGGGAGCAAAGTTGCAGAGATCTCTACAATTTGACATGTCCTAAAAAGTTATATAGGGAAACATTAATGAAGTACATGGTGAGTAGTGCTAAAAGATCTATAAACTACCCAATTTACTCTACACCAACTGACCTTGATTCTTTTATCCTATGTAACTCTGAAACAAATGAAATCCTAACTGAACTAGTAAATAAAAAGAGAGCACCAAACAATGATAACATTTTTCATGAATCTCAATGACATTTAGACTTTTATGGGTCAGTGAATAAGTTAGGAGCAGGAGCAGGAGTCTGGATAACAAATATGGAGACCCATTATTCTGAAGGTCATGCTTTCAGGCTAAATTTCAAATGTACAAACAATATGGCCGAGTATGAAACCCTCATCCTAGGACTCCAAATCATTAGGAACTCTGAAGGAAAAAGAATTTTAATCATGGGAGATTCAGATTTGATCATAAAACAAGTAAATGGAGTTTATTCTGTTTACAATCCTAGACTAAGCAGATATAAAGACACTGTCATAGATTTAACTGATGATTTATTGGAATGTAAGTTTGTTGTTATACCTAGAAAACAAAATATACAAGTTCATTGTCTTGCAAATTTTGCTAGTACATGCAATTTACCATTCCAACCTAATCATAGATATACTATTGAAGTCAAACATAGGCCAATAATTCCAGATAATCTTAAGTATTGGAAAAAAATTTCTCAGGATGAACAGATTTACAAGTTTATGAACAATGAAGGAGAATTTCAGAATTGTATTATAGATAGAGATTGTACAATAAATCATGATTTGGATTGTGAAATAGATTTAAATGATTCAAATATAAATAGAATAAAGTTTGATAAACCCACTAGATTTAGTCAAGTTGATATAGATAGCCTAGAGAAAGTAGAGATTGAAGAAATTACTGAAGATGAGTGAGATATATTGAATCTTAAGGATAATTTTTTACCTAAAGGTTTAACCCCCTTAGAAGATCTTTTTGACTCTAATGATGTAGCTAGAAAACCAAAAATGGAGCCACTCAGATCTGACATAGAGAAATGTAACATTGGTACAGAGTCAAAACCAAAAATAATCAAACTGTCCAAAATTTTACCTCAACAAGAAAAGGATAAATATATTGAGCTTTTAAAGGAATATCAAGATGTGTTTGCTTGGATTTATGAAGATTTAAAATATTATGATACAAACATAATCCAACATAAAATTCCAATAAAAGAAGATAAAAATCCATTCAAACAAAAGTTGAGAAGGATTAACCCTGTGTTATTACCTTTAATTGAAAAAGAAGTTGAAAGAATGTATGATGCCCAGATCATTGGACCAATCAGATATTCTGATTGGGTTTCAAACCTAGTTCCTACAAGAAAGAAAACAGGAGAAATTAGCCTGTGTGTTGACTTTAGAAATCTTAACAAAGCATCCTTAAAGGATAATTACCCTTTACCTAAAATGGATCACGCATTACAAAGGGTAGTGAGTTCTTCAAGGATTTCATTGTTAGATGATTTTTCAGGATACAACCGGATCCTAGTTCAAGAAGAAGACCAAGCTAAAACAACATTTACTACTCCTTGGGGCACTTTTATGTATGTTAAAATGCCTTTTGGTCTAATTAATGCAGGAGCAACCTTTCAAAGGGCTATGGAAATAGACTTTTCAAAGGAAATACATGAGTTCTTAGTAATTTACTTAGATGAAATTACTGTGTTTTCCAAAATAGATAATGAACACTTGGATCATTTGAGACAAGTTTTTATTAAATGTAGGAAATATGGCATCTCTTTAAATCCTAAGAAAAGTCTATTTGGATTAGAAGAAGGTAAGTTACTTAGACATATAGTCTCAAAAGAAGGAATTAGGATAGATCCTGCTAGGATAGAAGAAATTATGAACATCAACCCACCAAGAAACATCTAAGAATTACAAGCTTTTCTAGGTAAGATAATTTTTTTAAGAAGATTCATATCTAATTTAGTTGAGATAGTTAGAGAATTGAATAACATGCTCAAAAAATATTCAGTTATTATGTGGACTATTGAGGCTAAACAATCATTTGACTCTATTAAACAAGCCTTAACTAAAACTCTAGTCCTAATAAGTCCTAATTTTAAGAAAGATTTCATGATTTTTTCATTTGCTTCAGAACACACCATTTTTATAGTTTTACTGCAGAAAAATGACCAAGGATTTGAACAACCATAGCTTTTTTCAGTAAAGCCCTTAGAGATGCCTCTTTCAAGTACAAAATTATGGAAAAACAAGCCCTAGCCTTGGTTAAGGCCATTAAAGACTTGGGAGTCTATATTCTCTACTGACACATTATTGCTTATGTCCCAAATTCTGTAGTTAAAGACATTCTTACTCAGGATGGTCCTGATGGAAGAAGAGGTAAGTAGATTGCCACTATCTTGGAATATGACATAGAGGTAAAACCCACCAAGCTCATTAAAGGTCAAGGATTAGCCATACTTATGCCTGAATCCAATTGTAATGCCCTAGATATAAATTTCATTTCTCAAGTAGATGATCAAGAAGAGATGGCAACTCCATCGATCAGTGAAACCTTTTCACACTCACCTTGGTATACAAATATCATATTTTTACTCCAAAACTTACAAGCTCCTCCTGAGTTGTCAAGAACCAAAGCTAGATTTTAAAACTTAAAGCGGTAAGATTTTGTATCTTAGATAATGTACTTTTTTTGAGATATCGTAGTGGGATTTTACTAAATTGTTTACTAAAGGAAGAAGCTGACAAAATACTTGAAGAATTGCATGCAGGTGACTGTGGAGGACATTTATACTAGAAATATACTGCTGACAAGATCCTAAGACATTTTTTTTACTGGCCTACCTTGTTTGCTGATGTCAAAAAATATGTTACTTCATGTCATAAGTGCCAAATTTTTTAGGGTAAGAAGAAATTATTACCCCTCCCTTTAAAGCCAATTTCAACTGAAATGCCATTTCAACAATGGGGTTTAGACTTCATTGGTGAAATTCACCCCCCTCTTTAGGCCAACATAAGTGGATTTTGATAGCCACTGATTATTTTACTAAGTGGATTGAAGCCATACCCTCCAGACAATCCACAAGTACTGTCATTATTTCCTTCCTAGAAAACAACATCCTTTCAAGATTTGGATGCCCTCAAAAGATAATTCTTGATAATGCAGCATCATTCAAATCCAAGAAAATGATTGAATTTTGCCACAAATACCATATTACCTTAGGACATTCCACTGCATATTACCCCCAAGGTAATGGCCTAGCTGAATCCTCAAACAAAAACCTTGTAAATATCATCAAAAAATTACTTGAAGACAATAAAAAGACTTGGCATAAGAAGTTAGTCAATGCCTTATGGTCAGATTGACTTACTAATAAGAAATCCATTGGTACTTCACCTTACCAACTAGTTTATGGAATGGATGTTGTTTTTCCTTCCTCCCTAGGTGTACTAGTGATGAAAATTATCCAAGAATTACAGGTTGAAACAAATGACATCCAAAGAAGGATAAATCAAACTATTCACTTACAACAAACAAGGGAATAAGTTTATATCAAATCTCAAGTCATTTAGGATAATATCAAGAAAATCTATGATAAAAAGACTAAAGAGGATGATTTTTACATAGGAGATAAAATGTTAAAATGGGATTCTAGGAGAGAAGACAAAGGAAAACATGGAAAATTTGATTTTCTATGGAAAGGACCTTATGTAATTTATGGATATAGAGGTAATAATGATTTCTTTATGAAAGAATTGGATGGAACAGATCTGCAAGAAGGATCAGTTAATAGCAGAATGTTGAAGCACTACTACTCACCTGAGTTAACCAATAGTTAGTTTTTATTCACTTTGATAATTGTACATATACATGGCAAAGTTTAGATTGGATTGGATGTTTCCTTAGCAAAGTTGAAGCCTGAAGAGAAGGCCCTAAGCTTTTAGAAGTGAATACCATAAATATGAATAAGTTGCAGATATTAGAAGACATTTACAGGGTCATCAAAGTCAAATTTAAAAGACGACTAGTCTCAGAGTTCTTGATATTTCACCAGGAAATGTCATCCCCATGTGGAGCCACTATTAGGGTCCTATAATAATAGGGTTCATAAATTTTTGAATTGACTTTGATAAGTCTTATAAATATGTACATACCTTGCTTTCTGCAAGTTGTTTTCCCATATTTTGAAAAAATAAAAAATAATAAAAAATCAAAAACAGGGTAAAAAGTTCTAAAAGAAATATCAAAGGACATAGAAAAATATATTAAACCCCCAATACGCTTTGAAAGTGACAGTCAAAATGTAATAAGTTTACTTTTACTACAAAGAATAATGATTATGTTTGTAGAGTGTCGATAAATGTCATAATCCATGATGGGTTAAACGGTTTAATATTAATTGTACATGTTTTAGAGAGTGAATAAAGATTTTCAAACAGTTTAAACTTGACAAATCAGTAGATAGGTAGAGAATATTGAGAAGCTCAACAGTTTATTCTGAGCCCTTGGAGGAAATATGTTAGATTTAAATAGTTTTATGCTTTGAAAGAAAATGTTTTATGGTTGCAAGCCTAAATGCACCTGCAAAATGAAGAAAAAGTGTTAGAAATACAATATTGGGGAGGTAGAAAGCGGTAGATAAATCATGTAAATAATACATCATCAGGAAAAATCACTAATTTCCCCTCCCCCATGAGTGTTCAGTATTCTAAGCTACCAGTCAAATAGGCTCAGAGAATTTCTTTGACTTTTGTTGGGACGAGACCCAAGGCTCTATGACTGGCCAGTTAAAAATATTGAGTTCTTATGTTAATTCCCCATTTATCATCATTTACCCTTCATTCATCTATTAAAACCCCTTTTTCCTAAGTAAAAGCACACTCTTACTTAGTAAAATTGTAACCATAGAATAATTAACTTCATCCATTCATAAACATTCATAAAAATCCACAAAATCACATTTATCCTAAGTATTATTGAAACAAATATAAAAAGATGAGCAAATGCTTGATTATTATGTTATACTTGGAGATAATGTGTACTTTGTTTTACATTTCACTCCGCTCTCATATTAACTTTTAACATATTTTATTAAATCCCTAAGAGATACCCTTTCCTAGTTATTAATTCCATTATATCTAATAAACCCGAGAATACCTACTATTATAAACTTTTGACCAAAGTATATTATTCCATGTGCATAAATGAAAAACCCAAAATAAAAATCCCTTTGGTCTAAAAGATTATCCATATTCAAATATCCCGCCCTATAGTTTTTAAACTGTTGAAAAAAGGTTAAAAAACTATATAAATATATGTATTGCACCCGCACCTTTGTATATTGATTAAAACCTTATCATATGTTTTAAAAACCATTATTCATCCCGCCTACTTATGTTTTATTAAAAACATTTAACAAATTATTTAAATAAAAACATCAACCCCGCCATATATATATATATATACATATATATACACACACACACACACCAGTGAATAACGCTTAAAACCTTGTTTAAAAGTGACTTTTTAATAACTTTTTATCCCAACCGCTATAGTTTAAAGGTGTTTTAAACTATTTATTTCATAAAAATTAAACCATAGCTGCCTGGTCCCACCATTACTTTACAATGTAGCTCCCGAAGCAATCCCAACCGTTCGCTTCCAGCCTTTAGATCCGACGGTTGATGATTGATATCGCATAGGTAACATGCCCGACCGCTCCATTGCAAAATCCACGCGAAATATGCAGTTTCGTGTTAACCCCTCCCCTCCACATGGCCTCTTTTGATTCGATCGCGTGGGTTTTCATTAAAACCACTTACCACTCAAAAGCCACGTGATGTCCAGCCTGGTTTTTATCTATTTCATTGCTCCAAAACCACTTCCCGCCATGACGTGACCTGCATTTAATGTCAAAGGGTTAATACAATCAAATGTTTATTAAAAGCTTTGTATATGCATTTTGTATTCTTTTACCTATCTATCGTGTTTAAACCATTGTTTCTGCCTTCCCCGACTATGTAAAGTTGTGAAAGCCCCTGAAGCCCATTTTCGATGCCAAAACCTCTGAAACTACCCAAGAACCTGTAAAAATTGTTGAGGAGCCACACTTGCTCCTAATAAACCATTGAAATTCGTCAATTTAACCAGAAGACTGAAGAAAACCTTGTTAAAAAAAATACCTGTAGCAAACCAGGTTTTTTTCTAAGAATTTAACCTGCAGTCAAATTCAAAAACCTTTAAAAAAAAGAATAAAAGCATCCTAAGACCAAAAAAATGATTAAATTCAATTGCCCAAAAGTCCCAGAAACAGGCAAAACCTTGGCAAAATTTTCCCAGGAACCCTAGTTGTCTGCTACACATCACTTTCAAGGAAATTTATCATTTCTCCATACATTAATGATCAATTTCAAGCTTTAAAAAGGCCAGAAATCCTCTGCAGGTGCCCTATATCTTCTAAAAAATATTTTTTCATCAAAGTTTTAGCACAATTTGTAGTCAAAAGACTGAGAAAACCCCTGTTTTCTATTTTAGGCCAGTTTTTAGCCTCATAACTTCATTTAAAAGACCTAATTGAGTATGAAATCCAAAAAGACATTATATTTTTCTCCAATTGCCCAATCAATTCTCTGTTAAAGTAAAATTTCCTCTACAAACAGTTTAAACTTGTAGAAGCCAATAAAGATGCCTAAAAAACAAAGGACACAAATCTGAGGGTTCTAAGACTCCTAAAGCTACTCTTGCCATGACTCCAAATATTGCAATTGTATTCAACCCATTACAACCCCCAGTTGTTGATATTGAGCATATTCGCTTAACTGATATTGAGTACAAAATAGCTAATCTGATAGTTGAGTTCAATCTGTTAGATATCCACAACTGGTGTTTTGAAAAATCCCTAGATGATCAAGAAGATGTTCATATTTGGGAATCTAATTTACCCAAATATGTAGTCCCCCTGACTCACCCTTGTCAAGAAATTATCAGACTATGTCACTAGTACTACATTCTTGAACAAAGAGCTATTGTGAATGCAAATAAAGAGGTCCTATTTACTATTACTATAGAGTCAATAAACCAAATGTTGCAGCTTCAACCAGACCCCCAAGAAGTCCCATTGTTTATTGAAGCCCTCACTAAGTTATACATTAACTTATACTTTCCTAAAAGGTTTATGATTTTCCAGACTTTCATGCCTCTGCATGTTGAAATTCCAAAATTAAACCCTCCATATTCAATTGCCAAGTTCCCTGAAGGTTCGAGGCATGTAATCTCCATGCTTTCCTTCATACTTGGGTATCTCAGCATTGAGCTTTCATTGAGTCTATCTCGGTTTAGCATGCAACACTATGTAGGACAACCACCTTTAGTTATATTTGACTATGCAGGTTTTATAGCTGATAGCATTCACTATCAATTGACTAATTTGCAGCTGGAAGGAGTATTTAGATATACATATTATCTTCTCCACTTGTTTCTATTCTTTCAATTAGAGAGTTTTCAAATTTCACTTCAAAATTTGGTTATAGAAGGTGTTGGAAATACTGAGACGGGGGGTGAATCAGTATTTATTTCAATTATAGAATTAGTTAATCTTCAATTATTATCATTTTTTACAAATGCTTGACAAATAAGAAGACACAAATGCACACAATTTTTAAGGTGGAAACCCACTCCGGGACAAAAACCACCTAATGCTTTTCTAATTGCCTCGCTCAGTTGAAACTAAGCTCAACTAGAATCTAGAAAAGCATTCTTCTCCAGCTCCCACTGGATGGACGCTCCAATGCCCAAATTTCTTCAGTAGTCAACTGAATGGATTCCCCAACACCCGATGAGCTACAACTCACCCTAGCACCACCGTACCACCCTATAGAAGAATAAAAGAAGAATGGACTCTCGTACCAGAGAAAATGGTCACCCAGAGTTATGCCAATTTTGTTTAGTTGGATTCTCTAAAGAGAGTTATTGTTTCTCACACTTCTCTAAGTATGGTTTACATTTCGATGAGCGCACTTGTGGCGTTCCACGTGTGTTTTATTTCGTTTGTTTCTAAAATTGATAGAGAAAAATTAAAAGCATGCACTATCGTCCTTTTAAATAATTCAATCGATACTCGAGAGAGATTTATGTGATTTTACCAAGGTCACTTCTTTGAGATTTATTTAGAACACTGCAAAAACCCTTATGTCTGAGATCATATACCAAAAATATTGCGCAGTCAAAATTTTACGCAGCTTCTCAGAAGGAGTTTGGATTCGCCTCATAACAAATTTCAGTTTTAGAAAACCCCTGTGAAATGTTGAAGCTGATATTACCACGATGACCTATTTCGGATGGCCGAATCCCATGCATAAGGAGGAAATGAAGATCACAATATATATGAATGCTTAAGTTGAGAGGGGCTTCAACAAGTGAACGTGGGAGGGATTTTAGGAGCTTAAAAAATATTAATTATGACATTTCAATGACCCATGCCCCAACCCCATGGGGTTTTAGCCCACTAACTGGGGGTACAAACTTCAAACATGAATATCTCTCAAACCGTGAAGAATTACATGGCGTGCCATATATCAACGGAAACATCTCGACAAGTAGAAACCATAAAAAGAATTATTGACCCAAAATATATCAAATTTGTTGCTCAATTCCCATTTAATTTGGTTTATTACCAGTGCGCAGGTTGACATCGGTGACAACCGTGCAGGTAACGTCTCCCCCTTTGGCATTGATGGCAACAAAATGCCTCCCCCTACGATCACTTGGCCCTATTCCACCAACATTATCTCTGACATCAATGGTGAGGAGTAACTCTGAAACACAACCATCACGCGGACATGTTTGCACTTCCGCTGCTTAGCAGCGACACCATGACCGTCTATGAACCTGCACTTCCACTCTCCCTTTATATTCTGAATAAGGAAAATCTAATGAGAACTTGGGAGAATCCAAAGCTTCTAGCAAAGATACTCGAATGCTGGCGAATATTTAATATGTGATTCTTTTGGTGCTGCATGGAATCTTGCTACTTGTCCAACTGCTTGCATAACATCTGGCCGGGAGGTTGTTACATATATAATACTACCAATCATATATTTGTACAACCTTTGATCCACATCCTTAGATGAGTCGTCTATGCTCAATTTGCAACCAAGTAAAGACATCTCAAAATCACTTTGCACCTTTGTAGCAAACTTCTTACTTAGTCGATCATCATTGCTACCAATTATTGTATCATCCTCTTTAGCTATTAGACATGAATTAGTTGATTCATCCAGAACATATATGTCATTTGGAGCTCGAATTGATGTAGCCACAATTTCACCATACACGACTTTCCTGATTTCACATTTCATGGAGTTGAATAGTATTGTGTGTCCTTGATCACACATTTGTCCAACACTGAGCAGATTGTGATTCATGTTTTCAACCAATAGAACATTATTGGCTAGAGAATCTTTGCTTCCGAGAGTGACAGTACCTGATCCTATAACATTTGAAGATCCATCATTTCCAAAGGACACGGTTCCATCCTTCTTCTCTTTCAGAGATACAAATTTATTTCTATCTCCAATCATATGCGTTGAGCAACCGCTATCAACATACCACACATCTTTGTTCTTTTGAGCCTTGAAAGCGAGAGCACAATTATCATTCTTCTTCTTCTTCCATGTTCATTCGTTCTGTGGCTTCGAAGATTCTTCTGGAGGATTTTCAAGTCTGCAGTCTTTGGCTATGTGTCCAAAGTTTCAACATTTGTAACATTCAATATTATTTCTTAAATGTTCAAATCTATTGATGTTTCGCTGAGCACTGGGAGGTTCATATTTGACAGATCTCCTGGAATTGTATTCGTTCCTAGGGTACGTGCGACATTATACAACTTTATGACCAAATTTTCCACATGAATAACAGTAGCCATAAAAAATATGTTGGTACCTGGATGGAAATTTTTGTCGAGGAATTGTCTTCCAAGGTTGTTCTTGTGAATCTTGTCCAATGAAGTCTACATGCATGTCAGATCTCATAGGTTCATTGTATTTTGTTGTAGAAGGTCCTGCTTCTTCTTCTTTGTAACCGATGCCAGTTTTGTCATTGTAAGATCGTTGATTGTTGATGAGTTCTTCCAATGCCCTTCAGTTGTTGGAATAGTTTTGGATATTTTTTCCTTTCTTCACTTCCTCACGCAGCGAGACTAGTTGGGCTTCTAATTCTTCCCTTTCTTGGTTGCTTTCTTCCAACTTCTTTTGAAGTGACTCTTCAATGCATTTGTGTTCTTCAACTTCAATTTTGAGACCTTGAACTTGTTCTTCAAGATTTTTGGAATGGATCTTCTCCACCTTGAGATCTTTTATAAGCTTGATTGCTTCCTCATAAAATTCGTCTATGGTCCATCCTTCTTCTTCATTGTTTGATACCTCTTGCTTATTGTGCTTGGCCATAAACAATACTCTCTCATTGGCTTCTTCTTCACTATCATTGTCTTCATCGAATGATGAGCTATCTTCTTTAGAGAGAAAGTTCCTTTTGGATCCTTGCTTGTTGAATTTCTTAAAGCCTTTCTTTCTCTTTGAGTTGCCATTACTTTTGTTTGGACCTTTTGCTACAAAATGCCCAACCTCATTACATCTGAAACATATCAATGGAAGTTTACCTTTGAATTTTCCCTTACCAATTTGTAGTTTTCTCGTGAAGTAAGCATATTCTTCATCTGAAAGACCTTCTTCATCATCTCCCTTTTCTTCACACTTGCAGGTGCATGTCTTTTCAATTGAAGGTTGTTTATCCTTATTGGTTTTCTTAGATGCAATGAACGCAGCTTCTAGATGCGAAGTACCCTCTTCTTCATCAAGTCTTATTTCATATGCTATGAGAACTCGATGTAATTCCTCTTTGCTAAGTTTGTCCAGATTTGCACTGTATTCTAAGACCGATACTTTTGGGTTGAATGTCTCTGGTAATGTTCTAAGAATCTTCCGTATAATAGTCTTCTCTTCAACTGGCTCTCCCAATCATTCCAGAGTATTGGTTATTTCATCAATGTATTGAAAGTATGCAGCAATGTTGCAATCTTCTTTCAGTTTGAGTTGTTGAAATTTTGCTCTATAGATTTGAAGCTTTTCTTCTTTGACATTTGAGTCACCTGCATATATATTATCAAGCTTGTCCCATACATTTTTGGCAGTTTTGCAACCCAACACCTTATGATAAGAAAATTCAATAAGTCCACTGATAATAATATTCTTTGCTTTTGCATCATTTACCAAATTCTTCTTACCTTGTTCATCTGTGGTTGATGTAAATCCATTTTGAACAGTGTCCCATACTTCGTAACCTTGCACCAAGAGATAGACCTCCATTCTTCCTTTCCAAAGTGCATAATTATTTTCACAAAATAGAGGTACACCATTCTTGGTATGCTCCATGACCTCCTTCCAGCTGTTAAACTGCTATTGAAGGAACCAAGCTCTGATACCAATTGTTGGAAATACTGAGAGGGGGGGTGAATCAGTATTTATTTCAATTAGAGCATTAGTTAATCTTCAATTATTATCAGTGTTTGTATAATGATAGCAGCAAATAAGAGGAACACAAATGCACACAATTTTTAAGGTGGAAACCCACTCCGGGACAAAAACCACCTAATTCTTTTCTAATAATTATTTTCAAGTCTAATTGAAAATAAAGCTCCAACTTCCTAGAATCTAGAAAAGCATTATTCTCCAGCTCCCACTGCATGGACGCTCCAACGCCCGATATTCTTCAGTAGTCACTGAATGGATGCACCAACACCCAATGAGCTACAACTCTCCCTAGCACCACCCTACCACCCTATAGAAGAATAAAATAAGAATGGACTCCCATACCAAGGAAAATGGTCCACTTTACAATGATATAGAATGATGTAGAAGAAGAAGATATAATATACCATAACCCCAACTTTGACACAACCACCTAATGATGATCCTAGACCTCCCAACACTGCCTCTTCAACCCTTGGCAGATAGACACTAGTAAAATTTGTACAATAATGTATTTACAATGACTAAGTACAATGATACCTTTACAATGATTGTATGCAGTGCTGCCCACTTGAAGACTTCATATGATGAACTTCTTGCTGCTGTTATGCACCTTTTTTGCTACTCTTGTCATGCTACCCTCTGCTGCACCTTGTTTTGCTTTTATGCCGTAGAAATTCTGGTCCTTTGCAGTCGTTGGAAACACATGATCTAGCTTTTTTTTGTCTTCTAGGAGTTCGATATTGAATCTGGTGTATCTCTGTTATTTCATATCCTCAATATCTGATTTTCTGTCTTGTAGTATTCCTTTGAATCGTCTTTTCAATGCCATAAATCTGACCCAATTTGGATTCTTCAAGAGAGAGTTATACCCAATTTATCACACTGTCCTAATTATGGAATGTTTCAGTAGAGCGCACTTGTACGGCATTCCATGTGTCATTGTTTCTTCATTTGTTTCTAAAATTGATAAAGAGAAAATTATGTACTGTGCACTATCCGTAAATTTTTACGGCATTCCAATCTGATACTTAGAGAGACAGTTATGATGATTTTACAAAGGTCACTTCTTTGAGATTAATTTCAGGAGCTTGCAAAAACCCTTACTTCCACAGATCATATCTCCAAAAATATTGCGCAACTTGAGCTGAAATTTTTACTGCAGCTTCCTCAAGATTTCGGCTTCGCCTCATAAAAATTTCAGCTTCTGAGCCTTCATAGAAAACACGTTAGAGTGAAAATTCCATGATGATCTGTTTCAGATGGCCGAATCCCTTGCCTAAGGAGGAAATGAAGATCACAATATATATGAATGCTTAAGTTGAGAGGGGCTTCAACAAGTGAATGTGGGAGGGATTTTAGGAGCAAAAAAAATATTAATTATGAATTTTCAATGACCCATGCCCCAACCCCATGGGGTTTTAGCCCACTATCTAGGGTACAAACTTCAAACATGAATATCTCTCAAACCATGAAGAATTACGTGGCGTCCCATATATCAACAAAAACATCTCGACAAGTAGAAACCATCAAAAGCATTATTGACCCATCATATATTAATTTGGTAGGTCAAAATTCCCATTCAATTTTGGGTTAGCCCCTGATGCTGCTTGGGTTAACATCAATGACAACTGTTGATCAACAGAAGGAAAACCTCTATCAGTTGTCTTTTGGACATCTATACGCAGAAAAAAAGCCACAGAATTCAGTTATTCAGAGTTTTTAGAGTTTTTTGTACATCCATTGACCACCATTTTTACAAAAACAGAGCATCCTAGAATCAGTGAGGAAATGAATAGAATTTTGTAGCTATCAGAGAAAAGAAAAGTAGGTGATTGGTATTTATATAGGGAATTCACTGAAATCAGAGTTTTTTGTTCTAACTTGTTTCCCTACAAGTTACCTAAGCATCCATATATGAGGATCTTTGCCTTAGAGTACATTAGGCAGATCCTCAATTCAGATTCAATTAATTTTATGGAAGCCAAGAAAAAGACCTAATTTAAACTCAAAAATCAAATTGGGCCTTTCATATGTAATCAAAGAGAAGCAAAAGAGAAAGCAACAAGTCAACTACTGGAATATAAACTAGAAGAAAGCTTCCCGTGGAATTATGATCCATAAGGGATTTTAAGTAAACTAAGGGTAAAATTGAAATTGACACCCTTTATCCATGAGTTAAAGCCATATATAGAGAAATTTGCTAATCAAATTGAGTGGGTTGAAAATACTTTAACAGAGACAGTAAACCAAAGGAATACTAGTCACCCTTTGGAAGTTTCCAAACAACCAGAGACATCCACTAAAAGAATCAGAGAAGAAGGAGCTTATACTGAAAAGACTACAACAGAGACAAAGTTTAAAATAATTTACAATAAGAGGCCAAAACTTGATACAATAGCTAAAGGTAAAGTAACAATAGATGTTGAGGAAACACAACCCTTGAATACCAACACTGCACAGACAGAGACCAATGTAGCCACTGTTATCATTAGTGAGCCAAATTAGAATCAAGAATAGTTGAATAATGAAGATGCACAGATAATGGAAAGGAAAAAAAGTATGGAGGCTTCTTCCTCACATTCAGCTGAGGAGAAGAATTTAGATATTAAGGAAAAATACAAGCAAATCAAATTGAATAATGAGGAAATCAAAACTGAAATATATTCTCATTTTTTGAAGCAGAAGCCAGGTAACCAAAACAGATTCCTATCAGCCTTTGATTATTCAACTCAAAAATTGATTATGTCAGTTCTACAGCCCACTGTACTAGTGCCAAAAACAGTGGCTGACTATAAAAAACTTGATATGGAAGCCATAGATAAAATCCATGAGTTGGATCAAATTGAATTTCACAGGAAAACATCAGAAATGCTCTATTCCACAGTGAAAATAAAGGCTATGAGTGCTCATAGACTTCAAAATACCATTTCTAATATGCAGGACCAAATGGAGATGGATAAAGCCTCATTATATGCAAAAGATCTAAGGATAAAGGCCTTAGAAGAATTATTATTGCAGGTAGGATATGATCCTACAAAAATCAAAGCAGCTGAAGCATTGGTTAAAAAGAAAAATGAGGACATAGCTACCTTGAGGAAACAACTCAAGCTTCCTCAAGGAGATCATCCTCAAAAAAAGGAAGTTTTACAGGATCAAAAGGAGAAAGATGAAATGACGAGCTTGATACTTCAACTAACAACTCAAATCAAGGAAATGGAAGTGCAAGTTGACCAAGTTGTCCAAGAAAAAGAGACAGTTAAGGAACCAGTCATTCCCACTATCATCCGAGTCATCATAGCAGTAGTACCATCTAATTTAGGAGAGAAATTGGCACCTAAAGAGCCATTGTCCACTGCAGTGCCAGTGACTTCTTCAACTACTTTAGTAACTGAATCCTCTACAACAGTATTGCCTCCTACAAATGAAAGCAGTCAACTAGTAAAGGAAATGGAAGAGATGTCCTTGAAAACCAATGAAATCAACAGATTGGCTAAGATAATTGAAAGTCTTGAGAAGACAAGCAAATCAACTCGGATAGATGCTCAAATACATGAGAAAAATGCCCACATATTGAGTGAATAAGTAAAGAAGCTTCAGAAAGAATTAAATCTCAAGGATCAAATATCATATATTAAAAATTATCTATGGAAAAATGTAATTGAAGCCATTCATGATGTTTGGCCATCAATTCAAGTAATTTTTGAGCAGAGAGAGTTACTATTGGCAGCACAAGCAGAGATCCAAAAGACACAAGAAGAATTGGCAGATAAACTAGAACAAGCTGTTAGGTTAATCAATTTCCTCAACAGCAAGAACATACATCAACTTGAAGAATTGAAAATAAATGATAGGACAACTACTATCCTTGAAATTAGGAAAGTAACCACCAAAAGAAATTTGATGAGGCAACTTGAAGAGAAATGTGAAGGATTGAACATTGCTGTCACTAGATTCATGGTTAAATTCACTAATTTAAGGCAAAAGGGACTTCCTGATATCATGGTGATCAATGATAAGTTAATGCCTCATAATGATTATGACAAAAAGATAAGAGAACATGCTAAAGAGTAGGTGAACAAGCCAACAAGCCAACGTATTCCCACATTTTCCAGATACGCTGAGGCTGATGAGAATTTTAGGAAACTCAAGAATATTAGAATTCCTAAAAATGAGGAGTGGCAAGCATTGACTCATTTTCTATGAAGAATGAAAGGCAAACACATGAAGAAGAAAAAATTTGTTTTCTGATTTCACAGTCAAAACATATTTTTACAGCAATAAGGAAGTTTTAATGATGGTAAAGAGTATCCGAAGTGAAAGAGTATAAGTGAGAAAGAGTATCAGCAAGAAAGAGTATCAGTGAAGGCAACTAGATTCTGAAAAATATCTAAAAGCCAGCAGAGAGGACACATAAGAAACCAACTTCTTCTTATCTTAAAACAGTTTCTATTTGTTTTGAATAAAATAGGACAACTTGCTAATTTGTTTACCAAGCTATCATTATTATTGTTGTAAGATATTTAATTTTCTTAAGTTAATTCCTAGAAGTCATCTAGGATATTTTGTAAGACATTTTATATAAATACTTCACTCTTTGAAGTATTTTTGGTGTGGAATAAAATTCTTGGAGATTACTATAGATAATTTGTTGACTTGAAGGCTTTGGATTTCAAATTTGAGTAGTATACTAGATCACCTTTTTGGCATCATACTTCAGGATCCCTGTATTAAGCTATCTAGAGTGAAGTACTTTCTTAAACTTGTCATTGATATCTTCTTTTGTTTCGTGCATGCATCTATGTTTTAATTCTAAATCTAAATGTATAACTAGGAGTATTACTATAGGACATGTTAATAGCACCATGTTTTTAACTAGTTATCATTTCTTTGTTTTCTTCTGATTTCCAGTGTAGGGAACCCTTAATTTGTCCCTCTCCCGTTTGACCTATCTACTACTTTCCTTTTCTGGATCAAAGGATCCTTAAGTGCCCTTTATCCTGATCATATCATCTCAAAAACTAATTTTCCCAAGGTCTCCAAGGGTTATCTACCTTGCCCTGAAGAAATTTGACCTTTTAGGCTTTGATCCTAGTTCTGTTAGCTTGAATTAGACTCCATAGCCCAATGGACAAGTATATTTCCCTCTATCTACCCTCCAAGTGAAATTTTCCCACCAAAATCCAAAAAAATAAAACCAAATCTGCACTTTAATAACTAGCCTAATATTCAAAACTAAAACAAAGTTAAACTTGAAAGAGAGAGCCCTCTCTGAACTCTAGGAAGGCTAGATCCTAGAATTTGAAGTAGGTTTGTGGTTACTTCTAGTATTATTTGACTAAAAACCAAAATCCCACAACTTAAGAATTTACTGGAGTGATAACACTTACCATGCACCCATCAAGTACTTAATGAATAAACTAGATGTTAACACTAGAATCATTAGATGGTTGTTGTTATTATGGAAGTTTGATTTGAAATTTTTTGATAAACGAGGAAAGGAAAATGTTGTTGCAGATTTCTTATATATACTAACTCTACCTACAGATGAGGAAGGAATGGTGGATGATCAACTACCGAATGAACATCTATTTGCTATCTCAACACTCTCTCCTTGGTTTGCTAACATAGCTAACTACTTGGTTCCTCCAAACCTTTCATCGAATTGCAAGCAGGTTACTATTGGCCTACCCTCCACCAAGATGCAAGAGATACACTAGTAGATGTGATGAATGTCAAAGGATGGGGAGACCTACACCAAGGGATGAAATTCCATTGCTGTGAAAATTTTTGAATCTTAATCCGAAACCCTACTGTAGTAAATCTGATTTACTTCTCCTACTTTATTTCTTTAATTAACAAGTTATTTTCCGAATAATTCAGGAAAAAATAAAAGTAAATACATTGCAGCCTACACAATTATACAGATCAAATGCTGAAAAATAAGCAAGGTATTCAGACAAAGGACACACAAATTTTTTGGACAAATATCCCTGGAAAAATACATTGCAGGAAAACCGGTGTAGTAGATATGAGGGTTTTTATTATTAACAACAATATTTTGAGTACATGTAGGGTGCCAAAAACTCGCTCACCCAACACAGAAAACCTTGGCAGACAAAGATAAATTATGAGTTTTACCTCACTCTAAAAGTCCTGGCTGATCTAGATCAGACACTCGTGAAACCCCAGCTAGCTCTGTGCAGTCTCTATGCTGGCACTGCATAAGTGTGCTTGGGCCTGGCTGAAGGACTATGTCACCCTTCCCCTGCGCTGATCAACTTCTCTAGAAATCTAGTTTCAGCCCTGTCGACTTAGAAACCCTGATCTCCACCTAATTCTGGATTGTCCCTCAGATGCTCTGCATTGCCCCCGCGTGAGCCCTGTGTGGGATTACGTCAGGCCCTCTAGAGACTGCATCACCTCTCCTGGTGACTGTGTTGCCTCCTATGCGTCTCTACTTCCCTTTCTCTTCTTGTACTCTTGGTCCTCCGATGAATTACTACATATTCCCCTCACTGCAACACTGAATCACTCAGATCTGATCTTCGTCCAAGCACTGCTCCATCAGAAGAATTTGATATCCAGATTCACTGTGTGTATGTTCTCCAATTGGCCCCAAGACTTCCTTTAATACTTTTTCTATTGAGAAATCAATGCTCATGATCTAATCTCTAATCAAAGACTGAGAACATTCTCACCCACATGTTAAATTAACTCACTTTAACTATTTAATTTCCCTAAGTTAGACTTATGGTATCCATTAAAATAATTAATTATTTGAATAACTTAAGCTACGAGTCGAATTTATCCAAACGATTTCTAGGTCTTGGAGATATCATGTGTTTTATCCCCTCCACAAAGTTTCAAAAATAGAGCACATCCGATGCTACCCAAAAATAAACACTCCCCCTTAGCAAGGAATGTGCTCAAGCAATACTTCAACCTGAAGCATCACCCTAATCCACGGCATCAGTCCCCTATGCTGTTGATGCTCAACATGCCCTTAATCCACTGCACTACCGCCTTCTGCACTACTGCCCTTGATACTACAACTGCCACTGCCTAATCTGTACTGCAACTCCCTCTCAAATGTTGCATCATGCTGCCTATAGCACTATCACTCCTAAATGTTGCAATGCAACTCAGTTGCTGAGAAGTAAGAAACTGAAAACATGACCCAAAAACTTGACATACAAGTCAATATGGGCACACCTTTATACTGAAGCACCCCACCCTCTGCTGTTAATCCGTGATGACCCTTTGGTGCTTTGCGTTGCTACTACTCTACACTACATAAGCGCTCCCTCTGTGCTGTTGAAATCCATCAACCTTTGCAATGTTGCTATATTACTACTACCTCTTCTCTACGATGCTTCAGTCTTCAGCGCTCTAGCTCTACCAATGTTTCTCCATCATCCTCTGCACCAATTGACTCCAGTCATCTTTCTATTTTCATTAAGGGCTCTCGTAGCTCGTATGTGATCCAAGAGTTTGGGCACCTCAAGGATCCTACCCCAACTATCTATAGTTCAATAGAACTACAGGTCTATGTCGCCCAACCTATTTTCTTGAGGCACATGAGAAATCATAGCCACATCATCATCATCATCCCCATCATAGTCCTTAGCTATGGCAACCTTCGAATTAGAATATTCCTTGCCCTTCTTTTTCATAGGGAAAGCTGTGGCGAAATTTCCTAATTCACCACACCTGAAGCATATGACCTTCGAAAGGTCTTTCTTATTCTTCCTCTGTTTCCCCTTAGATGCGAGAGTTGCATCTTCCTCCTCCTCCTTCTTGATCTTGATATCACTGCTACTGATGCCTGCCTTGGTCATCCTCCTGATCTCTTCTTGTCGAAGAGTTTCTTGCATGTCTTCCCAACTTGGAGGCACTTCTCTTCCCAAAATGCCTTGGAAAAAGCTACCCCACTCATCGGAAACTGTATTTAGAGTAGTCCTCACCATAATAACTTCATTAGGTGTGGCCCCCATGACAACTAGCTGATCATGGATCACCTTCAGTCTAATGAGGAAGGGGTTTATGTCTTCTCCCTACAACATCTATAATAATTGAAGCTAATTCTCAAGAAGCAACCTCCTTTGAATAGAAGTCCCCTAATACAATGTGGTCAAATAATTCCACATCTCATGTCTTTTGTTCACCTCAAAAATATGTGGGACAACATGATCCTTCACTTCATCCATGATCAAGCGCTTAACCTTCGCTTGAGCATCTTCATATTCTTGAGTGGATCAACGTCAAGAGGAACAAAAACTGTGCTCTCGGTGAGATGCTTGATATGATGCTCATCTAATACTGACAAGATTTTGGCCTTCTAGATGACAAAGTTGGATGCTCCATCCAACCTGTCTTAATCCCTCAGTCCATATGTGGCCATCTGTGCACAACAAAAAGATTTCAAAATGGTTCTCTTCTCCCTCTTTTGTTGCTGCTCCAGCAAAACTCAGATCTGGGTTTCTTGGCATTAGAAACCCTATAAGGAACCATGCTCCCTCTGAAAAAATGAATTTCCTCACAGAAATCCTCTGCCAACTGATGTTGAATCATCCCTCTTTGATCACTCTTTGTTTTTTTATCAGCATTGGATCTAGAATTCTTGGCGAGAAGTCTTATGAGTAACCAGTTCCCTCTACTTTCTCACAACCCCACTAGGCATTGTTTTGTACCAACAAAAACAATGCCCCACCAACAACTCATGAAAAAAAAAAAAAAAACTTCTCTTCCAACCGTGGAAACCGGAAATACGGAGACTCAAATGTTTGCACTAACCCAAAAAACACCGCGCTACCTCTGATGCAGCTACAACATCACCCCAACTGGCTGAAGCAGGCTCTGCATGAGCCCCTTTGGTAAATATGTCACCCTTCCTTGCTTCTTCCTCAATTTGCGTTGTCACTCGGGACAATCGCCTTCCTATAGCAAATGTTTCTTTGTCTCTTCACTGATGGCTTCAAATCTACCTAATCTACAAACCTTATGATACCATGTGAAAATTTATGAATTTTAACCAAAAACCCTACTGTAGTAAATCTAATTTACTTATCCTACTTGTTTTCTTTAATTAACAAGTTATTTTCTGAATAATTCATGAAAACATTAAAGTAAATACACTACACCCTACAAAATTATACAAATCAAGTGCTTAAAAATAAGCAAGGAACACAGAAAAAGGAAAATTGGTGTAGTAGACCTGAGGGTTTTTATTATTAAGTAGTAGTCTTCTGAGTACATATAGGGTGCCAAAAATCTTTGCACCCAATAGATAAACCTTGGTGGACATAGATAAATTATGAGTTTTACCTCACTCTACAAGTCCCGACTGTTCCAGATCATATACTGGTGAAAACCCAGCTAGCTCTATGTAGTCTCTACATTGCCATTGCGTAAGCCTACGTGGGCTTGGCTGAAGGACTATGTTACCCTTCCTTTGCATTGGTCAGCTTATCCATAAATCGAGTTTTAGCCCTGCTGGCTTATAAACACTGATCTCTAGCTCATTCTGGATTTTCCCTCGGATGCTCTACGCTACCCCTGCATGGGCCTACGTCAGCCCCTCTAGGGACTTCATCACCTCTCCTTGATAAAAATCTAGATTGGGGACAAAATTTTGCTAAAAATTCAAAGTTCTTAGAATTTCTCCAAACCAGAATGATTGGATATGTCTCATCACTATGAATCTGGCACAATTTGTTTCACTCAAAACAGAGTCCGTATGAGGAATATAGAGTCTAGTGTTCATTTTCCTAAATGATTTAGAAATTGCATAAAAGAGCAGAATGGTGACATGGCAAGCTAGTCAGCAAAAAGAGAATATTCTAAGAATATTCCTTAATTTCACCTAATGACACTATGCCAAGTGCCAATTTGTGGATGGTGGCCGAGTGGGTGATTTTTTGTGTTTTCATTGGTCTAATTTTAATTCAATGGGAAGAGGATACGTGACAAGCCCGAAGGTCAAGGACGAACCCGCGACCTCCCCCCACATAACACATGCTCTTACCAACATACCACACAATAAGATCTTAATATGCATAGGGTGTGAAATTTATTTAAAGTTTATTTTGGGTTTGGGTGGAGACAAGAAGGGTCAGCCCTTACTAGAGAATTGTGGCCCTAGAACCAGGCAGAGCACCAAACCTAATGATGGGTTTAAAACTTTTAAACATGGGATAATTAACCCTTATCACATGTTATAAGCACTAATCTAATTTTAATTTGGATTTTTTTAACTTGTGCGCTTAGCCTAAAATCCTGGTTAAATGTGCTTAACATTAATTAATTGTGTGATTAATTCAGCGACTAGTTTGTCAGCTCCGCTAATTTCGGCACCACTTCCACATTTGTAGTGCTAACTGGAGTTTCTCCATATTTGGAGGAGTTTTCTTAGGGAAAACTAAAGAATTCATAACTTTGGCATATTTCGACCAATTTTGGCTCAAAAAGAGTAATTCCTAGATGATTTGGATGTTCTGAGCATGATGGCGTAGGTATTAGAGGCGTTGGAGCACTTCTGTAAGTGATTTTTCCACTTTGAAGATTAAAGAAGCCTAGGGCCACCAGGAGAGGGGGTAATGCCTAGTTCACTTGAAGAACATTTTCAGAGATTGAAGAGTATATTTTTAGGTTTTTGGGTCTTATGAATCCAATGGAGTAGGTTTCAAATCCATTGGAGCAATTTAGGTGCATGTATTCAGAGAATTGACCATTAATCCAAAGAGGGCCTAGCCATTGAAGCAGGTACATGGGGATGTATCCTAGGAGGGGTGAACTCCGTTATTAGGTACTGAGCAATGTGTTTGTTGTGTTTTATTTCTCTGCAATTTATTTGTTGTACATGTGTTTTAAACAACTAATTTACTTAATAAATTGCACATAAAAGACAAAAACATGATACATAAGGCCTCAAATAATTGGCTAATTTGAGATGATCTTAAACATATTTATTTAATACTGATGAGGGACCTAGCACAACAAAACTATTATTCCCATATTCAAATCAAGTTGGTATCAGAGAACAATTTAGCTCATTTTAGCCAAGGTTAGCTAGAAGAATTAGCTATTGGTTTTGTATTTGTGCAATAATAATTTAACTGTGTGCAAGTTTATTTGTGTGAAGAGAAGGTTAATATTGAGGACTTAGCTCTCAAATCACAACAAAGAAGCTTTTTATGCATTACAAGTGTGATGGAAAATTCATCAAGCAATGTCTCTAGTAAATATTCCTTAGCAAAACTCTTTGATACAAATATGTTGCAGAAGTTATACATCATGAATGATATGGGGAAAGAGATGCATGAATATAAGAGGGAGAGCATTATACTTCAAGAGCAGTTGATTTCCATGAAGGAGGAGAAGCAAGAGCTTCTTGAAAAGATGCATGAGATGGAGACTCGACTCCATATTGCAAATGAAATCCTAGCAAGGTTGAATGAGATGGAGACTCAACTCCATAATGCCAAAGAAACTTTAGCCAAGTATGTGCATGAAAAAGAGGTATGAAATTCAAGTTTATCTTCTATTTCCTCTCAAAATAAATGTGTAGGTTATTTTGAAAGACAGAGTAGAGGAATAGGGTCCAAATTATTGATGAATATGGGATATGAAGCTAAAGGATTGATCAAACATGCACAAGGCATAGTTGAGCCAATTGTTGTTTAGGAAAGGCCTAATTATTTTGGTCTTGGTTATGGAAAACAAGATGGAGAATGCTCCAAAGCCAAGGAGGCACATGAAGGTGTTCCAAGAAGGACTTTCATTATGTGTTCATTACTTCAAGCTTGTGAAGTTTTTTTTCATGAGGAATGCAAAAGTTTTACATCCACTTTGCAAGAAGATGCTCATAAGCATACATCGAATGGAAATTGAAAACAAGAGGATCTTGAAAGCTCTAAAGTCATGGATGCAATTGTTGGTATTTTGAAGAGAGCCACTACCTCATCAAATTCACCTTATCAAGAAGGCGACAAAGGTGAATGTGAAAGGTATAAATATTCCTTTAATCAAGTTGTTTTTTATTATGATAAACATGGAAATTTTCACATAAGATTTAGAGAAAGTTTACATGTTCCTTTTGTGGCTTGAATAACCATAATGTTTTGAAGTGTTGGAAGAAGTTTCCATGTACAGGAAAATTTCTAAACAAAGGAGGCAGAAATCCAAAGGTCCATTGGATAATGGAAACCATGTGGAAAAAAATATGCAATTATTTTGCACTCATTTCCATAAGCAGGGTCATCTTGTAGAAAATTGTTGGAATTTGTATCCAAAAAGTCATCCACGACATTTGAAGAAGGTGGAGAGAGATCTTGACAAGAATGGAAAAGAGGATTCCATAATTCATGTGGGCTAGGATGATTCACATGATAAAGTGCAGCTAAAAGAAGCGCCATTTAAATGGTTTGGTAAGATATGGTTAGATTTCTTATCCAATTAATGCCTTGCATGTCTTTTGATGATTGATGCAAATATTTCCAATTGAATGCATTTATTTTCTCTTGAAAGTATGTTTCATGTTGCATGTTTACACCAAGAAGGTGTTTGAAAGTGGAGTATGTTGACTCACTTTGTTTATCATGAATGTATGTCAACTTGAGAGTGTTGATCATTTGCACATGAATGAGTGTCGACTTGTGTTTGGTTGATAATTTTGTACACCAAGATGTAAGAGTACATGACTATTTTCACATGATGTGACATTTGTTTCTTTGAAGGAGAAAAAGGATATGTTGTCAAGTTATGTTTCTTGCATGATGTGTTTTTCAGATTAATGGTTTTCCTTGTGACAAGATGTCCCAGGATTTTGGGAAGGGCCACTCTTGAGCAAGAGGCTCATGATTAGCCTTCGTTCCCAATTCATGGCATGAGCAGCATGTAAACACTAGAGGATGATGGAAAATAAGGACAAGATGCCAAAAATATTGCAACCAAAACAACAACCATTATAGACCATTTGATGTGTTGAGGGGAAGAAGTGAAATAAATGGTGAACGCATTCTTCCAGATGTGGAATTAGGTAATGTGGAGGTTAAAGAATGGTCATTTCTTTTCTTGTGATTACTAATATTGGAAGTTGTTATCACTCTGTCAGATTCCCAAGGTTGAGGAAGGAATCCCAACAGAGGTAACCACAAACCAAGCTTTTGACTTGGTATCTAGCCCTACCATGTTGGAGAGGGATCTCTCCACAAAATCACAACCAAGAAAGTTGTATGAAAAAGGTTTTAGGCTAGCTAAGAAGTGCAAAAGTGTTTGATTTTTTTTTATTGGGGTTGGGCTCACTAGATGAGGATTAGGTCAAGCGGACTAGGTCAGAGCAAATGAGATGGAAATGCAGTCCATTCAATGGGGCAAGGTAGGTAGAAGGCTCAACACTTAAAAGGAGATTTGGTGAGATGTTTTAAGACTGATGAGGAGCTAGGAAGAGCATAGGATATGTATTCTTCATAGACTGAAGAAAATGGACAAATTATGAAAAAATTCCCAAAACAAAGCATGAAAAAAATGTATTTTGCCTATAAAATTGAAATTTATCATATAATAGACATGAAAATTTTGAGCTTACAAAACATTTATAAAAATTATCACAGAGAAAAAAATATGCCAAACATTCATACCACATGAATCCCAAGGAAATAGCTGCAATTCTTCATTAATTTCTAGGCCAAACCAATTCTTGATCAATACATTAACATTCAAACTGATGTCAACCTTTGACTCTTGCGAATATCAGAGTTAAATATACCTCAAAACCACCTTCACACATCCATAGGGCTCAAATCCATGAGGTGAGGGAGATATTACAAAAAAAGCTGAACTGATAGCTAGAGTATAGGATGAGAAAAGTGACTCAATCCTATATCTAATTAACTGATTCGTAACACCTCAACTGACTGACTCACCTAATGTATTTACGCTAGATAAAAGTAAAAACATTATATTTACATTCATCTTGACCATTTACATAAGTTCCTCATTTTCTAAAGTAAATCTCAAACTGGAGTGAAACTTCAAAAAATTCTGAAAACTGTGTAAAAATGCAATTTCCTTATCAAACGCGCAGCGTTCAGGTTGAAAAAATGACCTTTGTTCAAGGCTGGTTGTGAGTGTCTTCCTAGTGTACAAATAAGCTCCATGATAGCTCACGGGAAATCCCTTTGAGTCTATTTCCCAAAACTACCTCCAATTTTCAAAATGGCGCTCATTTTACCTCTCAAAAACCTATTCTCCAAAGACTCGTAAATGTGCAGTGACCAGGCAGATTTGGAGGTAGAAACATGAAATTTTGATGGTTTTTTGAGCTTTTGATGGGCCAGTTCTCCTCTAAAAACTCTCAAAATTTCTAGGGTTGGTGTCCTCATCAATATAAACCTGCTAGTGGTGCGCATTTGTCATTTGGAGGCCCCAAAAAACTACGGAGCGTCCAGGCTATTGCGCCTTTGGAAAATTTTATGTGTGCAAAAATTCTCAAAAACATAGAAATGAAAAAAAGTGAAAAGTATGCCAAAATTTTGTCAAAATTGTGAGGGTACTTTCTCATAAAGTGTTTGAGGCATGGATTGACACCTCAACAAGTATGTCTAACTTCTCTTTCTCTCCTTGCTTGGTCAAATTTTCAATTTTAGCATTGGCTCTTTTGAGCTTTGCCAAAGCAATTCTCTCTTTCCATGCATGAAGTTTGACCCTTGTCCTTAACAATTCATTGTCCTTGTTGGCCTTTTCTAGCAAATTCTCCAAGTGTGGATTGGCTCTATCAATTCATGGTTCCCTGTCCTTGTTGATTTCTAGGGAAATCTGTTCATTTGGTGTGAGCTGGTCTGCTAGCTTAGCTTCCCTTTGTCTCTCTAGGGCTAGAGCTCTTTTCAGCCCTCTAGTCCTTGGTCTCTATCTTGGAGGCTGATCCCCCTCATCGTCAGGTTCACCAAACCTTTCTAATGTTTCCTTAAGCAAGGCTTTATCCTTTTCTTCCTCTCTTTTTTCTTTGATACACTTCATCTCATTCATGGCCTACTTGGTCTTCAGCTGCTGATTTTCTTGTTCAAAGAAGTCAATCAAATATTTGGCCCTCTTTGCCTCTTTTCCTCTCTGGATTTAATTTCTGCATTGGTGATTTTGTCTTCATCTCCTTCACTTAAGTCAATCAACTAAAATTCATGCTCTGTCTCATGTTTTCCCTCCTCATCATCGATGTTTGGCTCTATTACCTTTTCCTTACCTTTTCTACCTACTATGTTGTTGAAGAAGGCTTGGCCCCTTTCACTCCTAGTGAAGCAAACACATGCCTATAGCCCCTATGGTAAGTTTTGGGAAATGGATCAACCTCTGCCAAACTAGCCCATGTTGCCTCAATATCTTCCTCACTGCTTGATGACTCTGAATCATGATGTGATGATGATATAGGGTTATAGAAAGGTGAAGAAGAAGGCTCAATATGAGGTGAATGACACTGACCTAGTAATGATGTATGAAAAAAAGGATGAGATGGAGGGATAGATGCGGGAGGATGAGATGACGAAGGGGCATTCTGGTCATGCTGACTAGGTGGGGTAGTAAAAATTTCATTGGATATGAAGGTTTCCCATGGAATTTTGAGTTGATCAAGCTGATACATGACTATCATTTTGATGAGGGAGTGGTGGAAAAGGCTCCGCATTTGATGACAATAATCTCTCTTCTGGGAAATATATGCCATTTTTTCAATGATGTGAGAGAGATAATAGGGTATGTGAAGCATTCTGACTCTAGTGAAGTGCATGAGGAGCTGGATATGATAGGAATAAAGTCTAGAAAACCTTCCTTCATAGGTGAAGTATTTCATGATGATTTTCATCGTGGGGACATATCTGTCAAGGATATGAGAGAAAGGAAAATTTGTCTTTTTGTCATTCTTGTATCTTGGTTGAATATATGGTTCATAATAACAATGATTGAGGTTTCCTTGTTTAAACTAATTTTCTCCTACATTTGGGATCCCTGTAGTAGCTGCAATGATATTAGTGGAAATAGTGAAATTAACCTTGGCAAGAGTGACCTGTCTATCATGAATATTGAAAATGAACAATCTTGTCAACGTAGGATGATAATGGATCTTTTGCACTTTTTCACAAAATTCAAAACAACCTACATTCTTGAAACATGACATAGTTAAGGGAGATGCCATAAGCTCTCTAGTGGTTTATGGTTCATGTCTAATGACTTTCCTTCCCTTTTTATATGGATTTTTCTTTAGTCTATGTTCCTCACTGATACTTCTATTCTCCTCTTCAACCATAATTGAAGTTGAAACCCTAGGGTGATGGAATGAAATGGAGGAAATGTGAAGTGAAAGGAAGTGTTTTGGGAAATGGAGGGAATGCGAATGTGAATGGGAACCTAGGTTAGTGAAAACCCTAGTATTTAGGGGTATTAGGAATGGCATTGCTTTAGGGAATGTGGATATGGAAAAATATATATGAAAATAAAAAATTGTATTTTTGTCATTAAATATGGAAATTACAAATTGTATTTTATTAAAGCAAAATATTATAAAATGAGAATGTATTCTAGAAAATAAACATATTTCTCCCATTTTTTTAAATAATGTAATACTTTTTTTATGATTTTTATGTTTAATTTATTTTATCAAATGAATGTACTTGATAAAATAATGTAAATACATGTTTACCATTCTTTTTAAATAATATAACAAAAGACTACATATATAAAATATTGACTATTATGTTATTTAATATTACTATATATTTGAACAATTGTTTGTGTTCAATTGTTGTTGAATTTTATCAAAATTACTGCATACTTTGAGAACATGTATGTTACCTCACAAAACATGATCATGGAGATGGTTGCTTCCTATGAATTATTATTATTTCTAGTTCTATGTTCAAACATGGTCTTTTTTATTTCATAGATGCCTCTAATATATATGTGTGTGTGTGTGTGTGTGTGAGAGAGATAGGAGAGATAATCATAACAACCTATTACAATTTGGATGATGATGGAACTTAAGTAGTTATAACTCATACATTGTAAAATATTCTCTAGAATAAAAACATTGTTTAGAAGAATGCATTGGAACAATACATTTACATGATTAATGCTAACATTGAACAAAGTACACATCAACCATGTCAACAATATTTGATTTAATAAATTCAATTATTGAGTAGTTATTTAATTTGCATTGATTTATTACAACATTAATTATGTGTCACTTACGGTGCATCTATGCATTTGTGTTGATGGTCACAGTTCATTGTTAATGTGAATCATGCGTGTCATGTTAATTAAGGTGCATCACTTATATGTGACACCTAATATGGTGTGTCGCAACCTTTGTGTATTACTTTAGTGCATTGATGCTTAACTATGTCACTCATGGTAGGTATCTTGTGGTATGTTGAGTATATGTCTCACTTTGAAAAGTATCACTTATGTACATCGCTGATGGGGAAACACTTAATTATCTCACTTATGGTTTCTTGGGTATAAATTAGCCACAATGGTATAAATAACAATTACATCCCTAAAATTTTTCATTGGCTAATAAATTTAATAAATATAATGAAAAAATATAGCATAAATAAATAAGTGTTGTTGATCTCTTAAGAAAAAAATGAGGTTATCCACTCAATAATCATTGCTGATGTAAAGAATTCTACGTTTCATGATACAAACTATCGTCCCTTCAATGACTGGTATTCTATAATTTTTCACCATCCTTGTGATTCATGAGTTTGGGAAGTGGAATCATAATCCTGACCATTTTCTGTGTAAAAGCATACTTTAATTCAAAATTATCATGTCAAGCTATTGTTTTTATTGGTGGTTGCTTCAAAACAATTTTGTAATTTCCACACATAAGTGAATGCAAGAATCTCTCAACATCTTCATCTTGAAAATTCAGTTGAAATTTGATGTCTTTGTAAGTCAATTTGTGGGAGTCATTGAACAAAAATATTATATATACTTTGTAGGTTGTTACTATCATGTCTATACATTTCGGGAGAAAGTGGGAGATGATATCACACGTACCCAGTAAATGTATCCATGTAAGCATACAATTTTTATGTTTGGTAGAATAAAAGTGCTTGAAAACCTCAACACAAGTAAGCATATTAGATGACATATTAAGTTGGGAGTGTGTAATCTTATGATATTGAAAATCAAGCCCAAACCTTACTAGAACATGGAGAGGAAACAAATCATGATGTTGCAAAAGAGGAGATTGAAGAGGATGAGGAAGAGAACATGGGAGAAAAAGTAGAGGAAGAAGAGGAAATTAAAGAGGAAAAAGGAGAGGAACCACGAAATAATAATATGGAGACCCTTGAGGAACCTTCCAAACCTCAGAAGAGAAGCAAACAAGGACACCAAGTAAACCTTTCAAAAGGGGACACTGAGAAAGAATTGTCTACCAAACTAGAAATCTTAAGTATACCAGTCAAGGCCTAAGCAATGCAATCAAGGAAGGGTCTTTTATATTTAAAGAATAGTAGTAGACTCAAGCAAGGGGAGCCTTAGCCTTCCTCAACAACCCCCATCACCATTGATGGGTTAGCTAGTAACCAATAGCGGTAACTGGAGAAGGATAAGAAAAAAAATGGAAGTAACCTCCCTCAAGACCAAAGGAAAACAACCCCAAGCCTCACAAAGGAAGC
This sequence comes from Pinus albicaulis, assembly GCA_034641835.2. Lineage (NCBI taxonomy): Eukaryota > Viridiplantae > Streptophyta > Pinopsida > Pinales > Pinaceae > Pinus > Pinus albicaulis. The sequence goes on along the minus strand of CM076578.1, from coordinate 1,661,689,675 downwards.
AAAACACCAAGGGAGATAAGATGATATAATTTAAGGAGGAATCTTCCAAGCTATAGGAAGGTATATAAGTGCTACAGGAAGGTAGAAAAGTGTTATAATAAAGTAGTGTAGTGCTACAGGAAATGGTTGCACAATCACAAGAATTAGGATAAATAAAAAAAGAGATACATTAACCTAATCCCAAACCAAACATTGGGTCTTATTATAAATTCTTTTAGAAAGGACAGATGACCCCCCCCCCCCTCCCCCAATTTTTAGCCTCGATCCTCCTTCAGTTATACAAATAAATAATTAGAATCCATTGATGGATGCAAATTTCAAAGTCCAACAAGGTGGAGGATGTGGGTTTGATGGAGGAGAAGATGAGAAATATGGGTGAGGAAATGGCTGATTTTTTACTTAGAGAATCAAATATGAGGGAACGACTACATATAGAAAACAAGAGATTGAAAGAGAAATTGTAGGAGAAAGAAGGGCAACTTTCCACTATGGAAAGCTTAGTTATGGAGGCCATCCAATGTGGATACCCATAAAAAACATATGACATGTTCCTCAAAGAATAGTCGATTTAGCTTCTTATCAGGACTTTATAACAATATGGTTCACTCCCTTTCTAATACTACAAAAAATTATTGAGTTTTTCATAGATCTAGTGTGGAGGACAAAGCTAGAATGGTAGAAATATTTAAGCACAATCTCATATTGACATGAACTTATGGGATCTCAATTCTAGGATGGGACACATACAAATGATGGAATTGGCCTCTTTGTCGACTCATGAGGAAGAAAGGTTTGAAGAGAAAAAAAGGGCCATGTCTAGGGAAATTAATGAACCTATATGGATAAGAGTAAAATTTAGAGCCCCTCACCTTGTCAGAAGCAACCATAGAATCATTTCTAAAGAACCCAAATTGGCACCACTCTACATAGAAAAATAAGAACAATTCATCCTACACTTTAAGGAAATATTTAGGTTCCTAGGAACCGAGATTTTACACGATTTTCAGAGGATATAGCACTCCTTACCACATAGCTTAAAAAATAGAGAGTATCACTCTCTAGAAATATTTAGGAATGCCTTGGAAAATACACCCTTGTATAAGAGAATAGTTCAAAGGTTGAAAGTCAATTGAATTGTGGTTCAACCCTTCGTTTGCAGTTAGGGATACAATAAATAAAATAAAAGACAAAAAAGTAACAAGAATGGGTAGGGATAGAGAAAAATGCAGGGTTCCACCCTCAAGAAGGCACCTCATAATTGATATTGTGGGATGTCAGGGATACCACTAGGGCTATGAACAAAATGGAATTAAGTGGTTGAGTTTCTCAGAAGGTGAGGAACACCTTTATTAGGGGGTGATGATGGGCCTCACTAATAGGTATATAAAAAGGCCCATCTGGCCATCCTTTAACATACAATTACCTCTCTCCTTGTATTTGATAAGAAATTTTTTGAATATAATGTGTTTATTGGAGAGATTAAGGGATTTTTATCATATATTGTAGTTTAACATGATTAATGTGTAGGAAAAGGGTGCATTTATTGTGCAAAATTACATTGGATTCAGCTATAACATATGTTTATTTTATCACCTACAACTCAACTTTCTTGTGTGTTAAAGCCTCCATCTCTCACCTCTTCCATTGGAGCTTGAGGAAGGTACATCTTCACCACAGACCTAAAATTTCTCTTAGTTTATGATTTCTTGGAAAAGTTAGATAGGTTTATTTGCTTATGATGGACATGTTGTAGATGCAGAGGTAGATTTTTGTTTCAAGTGCATAGGTAGGTTTATTTTAATTCAACTCATATTTTCCACCATTGTTATGATAGGTTTGTAAATGATGAATGCATTAACAGGTAGTTTTCTTGTAGGTTCTAATAGAGCAGCAAAGGGGGACTTCCCCAGAAAAATTATCTTCAATCTCCGCCCTTCATCACTCAAATTCCAACCAAGTCACCTTCAACTCCGTTTTTTGAAATCTCCACCGCAACACCAAGAACCACCTTGGATGTGCAAGACAGGCTTTGAGAGGAGTTCTAAGAATAACCAAGGGTTGGATGCCCTTCATCCACCTATAATCCAACCACCTTCATTCCACCTCTCCTATCCCTTTACTCACTATTTTTAACCTCAAACTACCCTCGGTCTATTTCCTATAGCGTTTCAGGACATCCTGTAGCACTACAATATATCTTGTAGAAGATCCTATAGCAGCGCCAAACACTCACTCCTTCAACCCAAAACCACTCTTTAACCTCATCTCAGCCTAGCAAAACTTCCAATAAACCTTTAGCTCTAAAACCTTGAGTGAGGTACCCTCTTAGGTCACCTCAACGCCTCCTTATTTTGCTTCAAAATAGACTCATTTATAAGGATAATTAGCTCATTGATAGATGAATTGTTAAGAACAATAGTGAAGCATAATATAAATAGAACTCAATCATTCATCTGGTTCAACATGTGTGCCTAGATTATTTTCCCTTTTGAAATTTTAGTTCAGCAATTTAAATTATGAATTCCACTTAGTTTAATTTCCCTTCTTGCATTATCCTAAGTGTGGTTTCTCTTTCTTGCAAATAGTTAGATGAATCATTATGATATAGAGTTTTTTCTTTTCCAGTTGATAGAGCAATGGACTTGATTTATTTCCATTCTTATATTTCATTCAAAAGTGTGACAAAATTCCTTTCCTAGAAGTAACGCTATAAGTAACATGACGCCACAGGCCATAGGCCCACAACTTAACAAAAAACACACACATAAAAGTTAAATAAACTGCACACCCAAACTATTCAATAATTAATCAATAAATAAAATATTTACAAAGAACTGTTGGCCTCATGCTTTGGCCATCATTCCTCACATTCACTCCCAAACTCTACACACACTACATGCCTCATGCCTCATAGGCTCACCTCAATTTATACAATTGGATTAGAATCGAAGGAGGTTCTAGATCCTAATATAACTCCCAAAATATCTCTCTTATCCCTAACATCTCTCATATAATCTCTAGAATATCTCATTCAATCTCTTATCCCTAGATAAGAGCTAACTAATCCACGGTCCTCTCAAACCTTCCAGAATCCTATCGAATCTTCTTCTAATTACAAGAATTTTCACTCTCTCCTAAAAAATATAAGAAAATACATTAATTAATTAATCCTCACTTTACAAACTAACTCCTCTAGTAAAATTATTAACCCAAGTTAGATTCACCTACATCAGATTCCCCAGATAAAAGAAATCATAGTCTCTTGACCATCAGTCTTTAAGACAATAAGAATCCTCCTGGATCCCAAACTTTCATTTGCAGTAAATCAATTTCTCTGTCATGTTGTTGATGTTCTGTGTTTTTCCTTTTCTATCTTCTAGGCTTCCAAACTTTAAGTTTTATTTATTGAAGTTTGCAACAAGAAACAATGAAATTGGCATCCAGAAACAACATCCTTGATCCTAGTGAAATTAACCAGCTACACTAGGTGGGGCCCACATAGGCTATTTTTAGGTGGATGTATATTTATAGATGCATGAGAAAAATCTATTTATAGATGCATGTATATATATAGATGTATGTGCAAATTATATTTATAAATTGCATGTCTATTTATAGATGCATGTCGACTATTATTATCCCTTAATATTAGTTTCCCAATAAACTGTAATCTATTGTCAATGTGGACTTGGAAATAGTTAACTGAAGTGGAAAATAATTTAGCTAACTGAATTTCAAGTTAAGAGGTTGGTTGGTGGGACATGCAGGTTGAATTTAGTTGTAACAGAGGGATTCTAGTCGTAACGGAGTTGTTAGTGCAATGGTGCATGTGTTGTGCAAGTCGTAAATCAGTTTAACTCAGTTAAGTGAGTTAAAGTCAGTTGTGCTAGTTGTAACTGAAGATACACTAGTGAGAGATCGTGAATTAAATATTAATTAATTCACATGTAGTGATATCACATGCAACATATTTTTTTACTATTATTAACTGCATGCATGTCAGATCTAGTGGAGACCCACTTGAGTTCTCGGTGAAAGGGAAGTAAACTATCAGTTGTTACATTATCTTCTTGCAAACATGCAAGCATGCACACATTGGATGTGCCCATGATATTTACCCAGTCAAGGCAGGCAATAATCATTCATTTAGGGGTTCTTCACCATCAGGGATTGCACAGTGGAGGCAGGTTGTCTAGAGACAGTAAATTGGCTAAGGAACTTGCCAATTTTTGTATGACAGTGTGAGACAGTTAGTTCATGTACTGAGAGCTCTTGGATTAGAGATTTGTATGCAATTGTTTCATGATCCATGATATAATACATAATATAATATAGTGGGGGTTTTAACTATATGCTTTCCCTGGGTAAATTAACTTTGTTATGTGTGATTGTGTAATATTCCCAAAATTCCACATCACATTTGGAATATTAGAGTCCTTGATTTTCTTAATGAATTAAGTAAATAAAAGGGTGGAGGAACCCAAAATCCTCAATAATAATAAATATCTACTTTGTGTGTGTGAATGTGGAATAATCTAGAATAGATATGCAAAAAGGGGTAGTTGAGCAACTACTAATGTGAATAAGATTGGAGATCTTGTCTCATTTAATGAGAAGATCGTGGAGGGTTGATTCAGTCAACTAAGATCTTGAATATGTCAAACAAAGGGTATTTGAGAATTAATGATCAAGTGTTGGAGGATCATGTCCAAATGAAGCACACATGATGGAAAAGGTGTACATTGCACCTAGACTGTTTGGTTGATTTGGTCAAACAACGTTGTCCCACTTGGAGGATCTTGTCCACATGTGACAACGCAGTTGAGATTAGGGCCAATGCTTGGGATGGATCAATCATTATAAAGGAGATGAAGGAAAAGGTGAAAGGCATCTTGGATTATTTGATGTATGATATTTTAGATCTAGTATTGTCAAGTGACATTCTACTGCATTCTTGGCTGTTTAGCAGAGATTGCAGGTGTTGTTTAGCACAGGGTGTTCCCAAGCGGGAATCCCTCCTCTTTCTTTGAGTGATCTCTAAGGAATATGTTTTTACTTCATTATACATCAGGCTTAAGTGCCATTTCATTTTTCTACTTTCTGCAGAACATTCACATTCAGAAAACTACCTTTTCTGAAGATCGGTTTTGAAGGTGGAAGTTGTCTTCAGTACTTCAGCTGGAGAACAAGGTGAGGGATTATTCCCATTACTTGGGATTATATTTCAGCACTCCCAGAGCCACATTGCAGATCTAGCAGCAAGCCAAAAGTTATGACCTCCTTGTAGCAGTATTCTATCCAAGAATAACGTTGTCCGTATTGTAGATCTCAAAGGAGGAAGGAAGTTGCTAGTACTTTAGCTAGCAATCCAGTGGAGGATAATTCCTTCACATTTCCATCAGTCTCACCATCAGCCTGGATCTTATTGCAACATTTTTCAGTAGGAATAAGGCCTCTCTTTCTCTCACAGCACAATTTTCAGTGGCAGTTGTGTTGCAGCAGCTGCAATCATCTTTTGGAGGATTGAGAAGTTAGATCTAAAGCTTCTAGCTCATAGATTTGAGGAAGGGATCAACCCTTCAAGCATAGATCTGATCTGAGCACATATTCCAGCCATCTATTCTTTAGATCTAGCTTCAGATCTATATTTCCCAGTAGATCAAGGATCAAATCCTAGTGAGCTAATTTTCCAAAGTTGCAGATCTGGAAAATCCTTTCTGGGTTATCTTGGGAATCCATCACATTGGCCAGATCTCGAATCTTGGCATCATCAGAGCTCCTTTGACTAGATCTACATTTATCTTTTCAGCCTGCAACTCCATGTTTATATTCTGCTGAAGAGACTGCGCAACATTTGCTGCAGAGCCTCAACAGTTACGCTGTACCTGCTTCACTCATGTTTTCAGGGTGATCCTAGCTTATCTTTTTGGCTAGATCTACCTATATCTTGTACTTGTGTAACTGATTCATCTCCAATATAATAAAATGGCTCAACTATTTCTGCATATTCTGATTGGTACTTAGATTTATTGTTTATCTTGCTGTAAGTTCTTATATTGTGTGAAGTATTGATGCATTCTCCCTTTTGGGATATTACAGTGGTATCAAAGCATGATCTTTGGTTCAGCTTGTGGAAACTTCATATTTTTACATTGAAATAAGAACGGGTAGATGAGATCTATCATGGAGGATGAGAGATCTATCACTCCTTTCCTTAGATCCATGTAATATCTCTACAAGGAGGTCAATCAAATGAAGGAGGAAGAACAGAGAGAAGATCCAAGAAGAAGATCTAATGAGGAAAGCACTTCCTATCAGCAACAAAGAAGACTGGAGAATCTTAGATCTCCTCATAAACCCACTATGCCCACTTTCTTTGAAGAAGGTGAGAGGTATGTGAGTGAAGAAAGGAATGAACCTAAGACTCATGAGACTCTCAGTCTATATCTTGAAGAGTAAAAAGCATAGTCTAGAGCTTTCAAGGAAAAGCTAACCCTCCAACAATTCTTCCAGATTAAAGAAGAAGGAGGATCCTATAGCAGCAATAGAAGGAAGAGGCATCTATTTTCCTACATTTGACGGATATTCCTCAAGAAATTTCAAGGCTTGGAGGAAGGAGTTGGATTAATTTTTCAAGCTACATCTCGTGGTTGAAGAGGAGGTTGTCCAAATTGTAGCACTTCATCTCTTAGATGAAGCAGAAGATTGGTGGTTTGGGCACATAGAGCATGCAAAGGTGACCAAGTATTCAGATTTCTTTCACAAGTTGAGAAAGAAGTTTGATTTGGAGAAGACAGAGTTGTGATACAAGGAGAATGTCAATCTTGTCACTCTGGACAAGAGGTCACTACTTTCACTACCTGCTGCAGTAGTACTTGTATCTGGAGAAGAGACACTTGCATCTTTGCAAGACAGTCTTTAGCTCTCGACATATGGAGTCCCATGCATGGATCAGGAGATACATGAGGAAGAGGAGGAGGATACCAACACTGGTACACTTGAAGGAAAGAGGCCATCACTCTTACCAGAAGTTGGCAATACTATTGTTCCGGATGGAGGAACTCTTGTGTTCTGTCAAGAGGCTCCCACATATCAGTTGATCCAAGGTATGCATAAAATTTCAGCACACATTGTTTCAAGATCAATGCATGACCAAGGATTAGAACAAAATGCTGATTTGAAGCATACACATATCACAGTGCAGAGGACCCTTGATCTAATCAAGGAGGAGACTGAAAAATATCCCTGTTCATCATTGTTGAGCTACATTCAACCCCTTGAGTTGAGATGTAGAGTTTCAGGAAATGGGATTAGCATTATCCTATGTACTATGATTGATTGTGAGATTAGTGTTGTATCTTTCTTTAAGACAGTGCATGTATCACCCTGCAGATCTACAACGCTATCACTTAGTAGTTGTGAAAAAGAAAGGGCTTCATCATTCTTGGAGCATTCTTGGGGTAGCTTCACTCATGAATCAATGGAAGCAAAGATGACAAATGGTAGACATCTTGAAATGAGAAACCTTTTCTCCTTTCAAGATGACCCTTTCTCAAAGAGCCTCTCACTGCTCAAAGAGAAACTTCTACTTGCATTAAATCCAAAACTTATTTGGTTTTGGAGGGCCTTTGATGGAGAGAGGATCTCATTAAGAGATCTCATTAGAGATGCATTTCAACATTTCATGAAAGTCAAAAGTCTTCAACAGTTTGGGAAGGATGGCATTCTACATAGGGAGGATGCCATGATTATGCAGTACCTCATTAATCATCCCCATGGGAGTGAATGGGTGAGGATGATAAGCAAGGGGTTGCAAAGCCTCTTACAAATTTGTATGGGCCATCATGCTTGGTTACTTTAATTGCCATTGGGAGATTTCTATCACTCTCCAAAGGCACCTATTTTTGTAATCCATGCGTTGAGAAGCATGTATGAAATGAATAAGGAGGCATGGCTGCACTGGCTTCTCTTGGGTGAGTATGGATACCACCCAATAGCTCATCATTTTCTAAATCATTCCTTCTTTTCCAATGATAAACTGCAGCAAGAGAAGGCATGTTCATTTTTGTTTCACTCGAGGAATTTTGGCCACCACATGACATCTCCTATGTCTATGTGTTTTGTATTATGTAAAACTTGGCATAATGATCTCATGATGTGCATTGATGATGTTTCTTTGTATGGGGTTGATGTGATATCTCACATGTCCATTATTATTCTTTTGCTTCATAATGCACATGAGGAGGAGAGAAAGCAACAAGATCTCTTGTTGCTTGGAATTCTTTAGGGGGAGTTTGGCTTGTCCATATTACATACAAGAGATGGAGGATGGCAACATAGGGCCTTACTCCGGTGGTTATTGTTAGGAGAATATGGTTTGACATATTTATCTACCCATATTAATTCTTCCCTTATTCTTTTTCATAACCTTATAATGATGGATTTTGGGTCCAACAAGGCCAACAGGGCTAAGTATGGGAGCATATCAATGCTCAATCTAGTTCATGAAACATGGGATGAAGGAGTGGATTGTATGATGGAGTTTTTCCTTTGTGGAAAGAGTTATTTTATCTTATGTCTCTCATGTATTGTTGATAATGTTGGACATCATATGGTTGTCACCTGGTGCTTCATGATCGAAGGAGGACATATAACCAAATAGTTGAAGGTCATTCTTTAATGTTTTTTAAAGACAACTTTGGAACCAAACATACATAACCTATTGCAGAAAATGGAGGAAGCCTTCCTTATGTGGATGTCATATGGAGGGGGGTAGATGGCCTTGCATCTACTTTTGGAGTTGCTTGAGGACAAGCAACATTTTTCCAGGGGGGTACTATAATATTCCCAAATTTTCACATCACATTTGGAATATTAGAGTCCTTTATTTTCTTAATGAATTAAGTAAATAAAAGGGTGGAGGGACCCACAGTCCTCAATAAGAATAAATATCCACTTTTTGTGTGTGAATGTGGATTAATCTAGAATAGATCTACAAAATGGGGTAGTTGAGCAACTACTAATGTGAATAAGATTGGAGATCTTGTCTCATTTAATGAGAAGATCATGGAGGGTTGATTTAGTCAAATAAGATCTTGAAGATGTCAAACAAAGGGTCTTTGAGCATTAATGATCAAGTGGTGGAGGATCATGTGCAAATGAAGCACACATGATGGAAGAGGTGTACATTGCACCTAGACTGTTTGGTTGATTTGGTCAAATAGCGCTATCCCACTTGGAGGATCTTGTCCACATGTGACAACGCAGTTGAGATTAGGACCAAGGCTTGGGATGTCTCAATCATTATAAAGGAGATGAAGGCAAAGGTGAAAGGAATCTTGGATTATTTGATGTATGATCTTTTAGACCTGGAATTTTCAAGTGACATTCCACTACATTCTTGGGTTATTTAGCAAAGATTGTAGGTGTTGTTTAGCACAGGGTGTTCCCGAGTGGGAATCCCTCCTCTTTCTTTGAATGATCTCTAAGGAATAGGTTTATACTTCATTATACATCAAGCTTAAGTGCCATTTCCTTTTTATACTTTCTGCAGAACATTCACATTCAGAAAACTGTGTTTTTTGAAGATCAGTTTTGAAGGTGGAAGTTGTCTTCAGTACTTTAGCTGGAGAATAAGGTGAGGGATTATTCCCATCACTTAGGCTTATATTTTAGCACTCCCAGAGCCACATTGCAGATCTGGAAGTAGGCCAAAAGTTATTTACCTCCTAGCATCAATATTCTCTCCAAGAATAACGCTATCCATATTGAAGATCTAAAAGAAGGAAGGAAGTTGTTAGTACTTCAGCTAGCAATCCAGTGGAGGATCATTCCTTCACATTGCCATCAGTCTCACCATTAGCCTGGATCTTATTGCAACATTTTTCAGTAGGTAGAAGGCCTCTCTTTCCCTCACAGTGCAGTTTTCAATGGAAGTTGTGTTGTAGCAGCTGCAATTATCTTTTGGAGGATTGAGAAGTTAGATCTAGAGCTTCTAGCTCATAGATCTGAGGAAGTAATCAACCGTTCAAGCATAGATATGATCTGAGCACATATTTCAGCCATCTATTCTTCAGATCTAGCTTCAGATCTATATTTCCCAGCAGATCAAGGATCAAATCCTAGGGAGGTGATTTTCCAAAGTTTTAGATCTGGAAAATCCTTTCTGGATTATCTTGGGAATCCATCACATTGGCCAGATCTCTAATCTTGGCATCATCAGAGCTCCAGTTTTGAGTAGATCTACATTTATCTTTTCAGCCCGCAACTCCATGTTTATATTCTGCTGAAGAGACAACACAGTATTTACTACAGAGCCTCAACAATTACGTTGTACCTGCTTCACTCATGTTTTTAGGGTGATCATAGCTCATATTTTTGGCTAGATCTACCTACATCTTGTACTTGTGTAACTGATTCATCTCCAATATAATAAAATTCCTCAACTCTTTCTACATATTCTGATCTGTACTTAGATTTATTTTTTATCTTGCTGTAAGTTCTTATATTGTGTGAAGTATTGCTGCATTCTCCCTTTTTGGATATTACAGATTGATCTTTCTTCATGATATTGTGATTGGCTATTGTGTTTCAAATTCCACAAAGATTTTGTAGAAGCGATTCTGTATTTAACAATAGCATATTACTATTAGATCAGGAGAATCCAGGAAATACATATTTTGTATTAAATTTCTACATTGTTTTTCCTCTTGCTTTGTTGATGTATGCTTGTTCAGTTGTTATCAACAAGCTTCTTCCATCTTCTTTCCTTCCTGCAATATGTTTCCTCTGGGACATTTTCACCATCAATCTTCTAATATCTTCAATTTCCATTTCCAAATTGTTTTCTTGCTAGTAAAAATCACCCATTTTTGTTGAAAATGATTATTGTTTTCCATGAATTCACTAGGATACCACTCATATTCTATCATTCTTTGCCTCTTCTCCTAGAATTCGTCCTCATTGCTGCCACTTTGTTGCTACATTTTCTTCATTGAAATCTCGTCCTCATCCTCTATTAAATTTTTTTACTCCATCATCATTTCATTTGATTCACAAATTTTCTTTGGATTGTCCAACCAATCCTATAAAAAATCTGTTTCTACAGTAATATCATCCATATCTACACCTTTGTAGACTTGCATAGGTTCCTCCAATGGTTCCCGAGCTTCCTTAATTTCTAGCTTACTCTCAGTTTATTGCGATTATCCACTACCTGCGAGCACAAAACAAGTATTAGTTTCAAAATCATGAGACCTGGAGGTCTCTCTTATGGCTTCCTGCATCCCTTCCTTATGTAGCATACATTCCTTCAAGTTGCCCACTAACGCTTCCTCATATTTTTCAATTTTCGTATTGGTGTCCATATCCATACGTTCATCATCCTCAGGTTGTTCTGGCCTTTTTTCAATCTCCACAATAGTCTTCAATCATTATTCTTCAGAATAATTTATGGCACCAATTGTGAGAATTTAACCCATGTTCACACCATCATTTTCATCACCCAACAATGATCCTTGCTCAGGTTGATAGATATATATCTTTGTCCGGAGTTTCAGTTTGCACTTCAATCTTCTTTCCATCAATTGTTTAATTGGTCATTTAATTTTTATCTTTATTACCCATCTATGTCTTTGTATTTGTGATATCTCTAGCAACAAATTGAGTCATGATTTTAATTCATCAATCTCTCTCTCTTCATCATTAATGCCAACCACTATAGCATCTCTGTAACTTTTCTCTGAATCCTGCATCTTCATCTTCTTCTCCTTTCATGAACTTCACCCTGTTCACTGTACCCTGCAACTGAATCACTTTACCAAGTTGTATTTTCTGAACTCGGCCAATGGTTCACTTCACTTGAACCTTTTTCCTGAGCCCTCCTTGCTCCTCTTTGATGCAAACAAAAACTCAGTATCACTTCAAATTATCCTTACAACACTTTGGCTAGACTTTGGGTGTCGGGCTCCACCGATCATGCACCCAATTACATTCAAAATTTTGACTTGGCCTTTATTTTTTTGACTCCAGACTTGTGACTTGACATCAATGTCTAATAGACCTCGAGTGTCGAGTACAACCTTAAATGCACCCAAATTCGAATGGCTTCAACTTTACAATTTTTACCAAGATACTTTGGACCCTTCCACTCAACTTGACAAATTTACTTATCTAACTTATGTCAAAATACCTTGAATTAAATTTTTACCTTCTCACTTCAACTTAATTTGTCTTGAAAACAATAACTTTGCTTTCTACAATTAACCCAATGAATTTTAAGTATTCAACTTAGACAACTTTTCTGACTTCCAAATCCTACTTTCATATCTTTCATTTTTGTTTCATCCTTATCATCACCTTGTAAGTTAGCTTCATTACATTAAGGCCTTATAGTAAATAAGAGTGGCACATATTATAAATATTAATTTATCTCTTAAATAATAAATACTCTCTTACCACTTATTATTTCTCATTAAAAACTACCATGCTCCATTATAAACCTTGAGAATTTTCTCCTCAACTCAGAGTTGAGAATTTCAAAAGAGGATTTCTTTGCCACAACAGAGGAAATTGAGGTCATAAGGCTTGTTTTCTAGCTACCATTAGTGTGCTTTCCATTTATGCTTCCTCAACCTTCTTTGTAACTGTGGACATTGTTGCAAATTAATACGCTGGCTTTTGAGGGATTTTTAAACAAAGTAGACAATGATGTCGCCAAGATTATACACAGGCTTTTATTTTTCTCAAAACTTGGAAAAGCCTAAAAATTTACTATTTTATTTAGATTCTACATTCCTTACAATCACGAATGCATAGGGGAAAATGTTAAATTGTCACATCACAAAATAATATACAGTAAGAAGAAATTTTGGCAGCGTTTTATAGTAGTTCTTTAGGCACATGAGGATAACACTTCTTCTCAACTTTTACACATAGCAACAACATTAATATTTTATTAATTGCTAATCGAAATATGTTCTTCCTCTGCCAAGCTCGACCTCCTTTTCCATGTAGCTAACAAATACACAGAGAATTGCAAGCTCAATTCACCGGTTTGTTGGAAATATTAATTCCAACTGTAACTGCAAGGAGGAAAGAAATTGATTTTTTATTTTATTTTGAAGGACAGAAGGAGCAGGAAATGTTTAGTTTTTTTGTGCACTCCATCGAGCATTAAAGCGATGTCTTTAAACCCTGCAAGTTCATTTTGTATTAAAGGCTGTAGCCTTGTTTTGCAATGAATTTCGTGGTTTGACCACGCAACCCTACCTCCTCTTAAACCCTCGTCCACCACCTTTAAACCATGCCATACCTTCTTTAAAACCCCCACCAACAAACACTCATCTCGCCATTTCCATTTTATTTAAATGGGCCTCGTCATTTGAGTGGAGCCCATAGTCCACGTCGCCAAGATCGTCGTCCAATCCCGTGTCGATCGCAAGCTTTGATCCCACGTCACCATAGTCTATTCCACGTGATGAATGGAGGTCCCAATCATGCCAATGCAACAAGCCATCAACCAATGGCGTGCACATCACACATTTCTGTGCCTATGTCACCAAGGCAGAAAATAGATGTGATAAGAGTCTTAGACATTTTTTATAAAGTTTTGAGGCCTGCCAGCGTGTCATGGCTCGACCAATCACGGCGTTATCAGACCGTTCGGGTGCACAATCAGCAGGCCCGAATTTGGATGCAATAAGCGATTAAACTATTTTGTATAAAGACCCTTGAAATCTGCAAAACACATTATATAAGGTTTCAAACCTTAGTTTTAATGGTTAATGTTTTATTCGCCGCGATGGGTTGATGTTTTTTTATTAAATAATTAGGACTATATAACATATAGCATATATATTGTAAATATATATATTTTCAATATATATAATCAAAAAAATGTATAGTGATATATATATTCCCGAAGGAGAAAAATAAAGTGTAAGCACATTGACTGTGTATTGTATTATGCCTGAAGGTACAAAACAAAAAGAGAGACAGAGAGAATTTTTTTTGAAGTGTTATGTGTGTCAAGCAGCCAGAAGATTTGCATTGTAATCCAGAACTTTGTTCTGAATACAGAATCTCATTTTGTAACAGATTTTTATTTTAAATGAAATATTGTGTTTTCATCCATCTCTTTCCATATCTTTTGTATTGAATCTCTGTGTTTAGTTGAGGAAGTGTATTTCCTCTGTGTGTTAGAAATATTCAGAAATTTCAACATGGTATCAGAGCTAGTCCAGGCTCTTTACATTTTCTAAATAAGCTGAAGGAGGAAGAAGAAGTTTGTTGAAGCTTTTGACCAACAAAGTGAAAGCTCAGCAAAGCCAAGTATTTACAAAATAGAGTTTTGTGTTTTTTTTAAAAGAGTGCAGTCCAGAGAAGTCTCTTGAAGACAGAGTTTGATCTCTCAGCAGTGAGAAGGTTCATTTGAGAAACACAGTGAAGTTTTTTAAGCATCATTCAGAAAGCTAGCAATGGTAGGAACCAACACAAGCACGAGTATGGGAAATACTCAACTCCCACAGTTCGCTGGGAAGAACTATGACTTTTCGGCAATCATAATGAGAGCCCTGTTTGCCTCTCAAGATTTATGAGACCTAGTTGAAGATGGTTTAGAAGAACCAGCAGATGAACAAGCATATAATGCCTTAACATAGGCAGAGAAGGATTTGTTGAAGAGAAATAGGAAGAAAGACTCAAAAGCCCTCTTCTATCTCTATTCACCAGTACATGAAAGTATATTTCCAAGAATTGCAGTAGAAAAGAGGTCCAAGGATGGGATACCCTCCAGATAGCCTACCAAGGTATGGAGAAGGTAAAGACAACAAAGCTTCAATTAATGAGAAGAGATTTTGAAGTTATTTGCATGAAAGAGTCTGATACAATAGACTCATTCTTCACTTTTTTTATTGGGATGGTCACCCAAATGAGATCTCATGGAGAGATCATAGAAGAAATAATAATAGTGGAGAAAGTATTGAGGAGCTTACCCTCAAGATTTGATGCGATAGTCACAACCATTGAAAAGATACATGATCTCTCAAAATTTACAGTTGATGAGCTTCATGCATCATTAATGACACATGAGCAAAGATTGGGCAGAACAAAAAACTCATATTTGGAGCATGCCTTCAATACCCAAATGTCCTTTGGAAGAGGAAGAGGTCAAGGCAGAGGAAACTACAGACAAAAAGGAAGAGGCAGAAGCCAAAACAGAGGAAGAAACAATTATACAAATACTAGTGGAAGGGGTAGCAATCAAAGTCAGAATCAAAGCCAAGGAAATAGCCAACAAGGTGGAAAAAATCAAGCACATGGACAAAGGTATGATAAATCCCAAGTCTAATTTCATTACTGTAAGAAGTATGGCCATTATGCCAATGAATGTAGAAATAAACAGAGTGACATGGGTAATAGACCCAGTGCTAATTTTACTAAGGAAAATATCAATCAAGAGAATTTGTTTTTAACATGTAATATTGCTGAAGAGAAAATTAAAGATATATGGTTTCTAGATTCAGGATGTAGCAACCATATGACTAAAAACATTTATATGTTTTCCATGCTATATGAAAATGTGAAGTCTCAAGTAACATTGGGGACAGATATTAAATTATTTGTCATGGGAAAAGGTAAAGTAATTGTTTTAACAAATAAAGAAGAAAATAAATCCATATCAGATGTATACTATGTGCCTAGTATGAAGTGTAACATTTTGAGAAGTGGACAACTCATTGAGAAAGGCTACAATGTATTATTTGAAGATGATGTATGCACCATCATGGATAAACCCAAGCAAGCAAAGGATTGCACAAGTGAAGATGACAAGAAATAGAATGTTTCCTCTCAAAATGAGATCATATTTGAAGAAAGGAGTTGCAATGGCAGCAGTAACACAAGAGACATTCCAAAGAGAAGAAAAATATGAAAATTGGTTATGGCACTTGAGATTTGGACATCTCAACTTTGGAGGTCTGAATTTGTTGCATATGAAAGGTATGGTAAAGGGATTACCATTGATTGAGAAGCCAGATAGCCTATGTGAAGCTTTCATCTTGGGCAAACAACACAGAGAAAGCTTTCCATCGGGAAAGAGCATAAGGGAAAAATCACCCTTAGAAATAGTCCATTATAATTTATGTGGACCAATGAAAACACCATCATTAGCAGGCAGCCATTATATGCTAACCTTTATTGATGATTACATAAGAAAATCTTGGGTTTATTTTCTGAAGTTGAAGAGTGAAGTGTTTGAGAAATTTTTCCACTCTAAGGCTCTTGTAGAGAATCAAAGTGGGCATCATATTAAAGTCTTAAGAACAGAAAGAGGAGGAGAATATATCTCTAAATAATTTCTGTGTTTTTGTAGAGAAAATGGGATTCATAAATAATTTACAGCAAGGTATACACCTCAGCAAAATGGAGTTGTTGAAAAGAAAAATAGAACCATCATGGATATGGTAAGAAGTATGCTGAAGGAAAAACATTTGCCAAATGAATGTTGGGTTGAAGTTGTACATTGTGCAGCATATGTGCTGAATAGATGCCCAACAAAAAGTGTTATGAAAAAAGTTTCGGAAGAATCATGGAGTAGCATAAAGCAGTTTGTCACCCACATGAGAGTTTTTGGTTGTGTGGCTTATGCACACATTCCAGATAAGCTAAGAAATAAGTTGGACAGTAAGGGGGAGAAGTGAATATTTATTGGATATAGTGAAGAATCCAAAGCATATAGATTGTATAACCCATCCACCAAGAATTTTATGATAAGCAAAGATGTGCAATTCATTGAAGAAGAAGATTGGGATGGAAGCATTGAGAAAACAGTGAATGTAAAAAGTTGTTTGTTTCATAATGAAGATGAGGAAGAAATGGCTGAAAGAAACCCCTCATTAGTAGCACCACCTCCACCAACACAAGGATAGCAAGGGACACCACAAGTAGGTATGATAACACCCTTGAGAAGTGATGACAATGCTTCTCCAAGCACATCACAAGGAGAAGATTTGAGTGCTTCTACAAGCAAAAGTTCAACAAGTGAAAGAGGAACCAGATTCAGAAGTCTAAATGAAATCTATGAACAAGAGACAACAAATGAAGGTATGAACTCTTTATTTGCATAGTATTGTCATGTAGAAGATCCTATTCATTTTGAACAAGCTGTAAAAGATAAGAAATGGATAGATTCTATGGATGAAGAGATAAATTCCATAGAGAAGAATAAGACATGGGAATTAGTCGATCTCCCAAAAGGTAAAGAATTTATTAGAGTGAAAAGGGTTTATAAAACCAAAAGTAATGCTAAAGGTAAGATTGAAAGTCACAAGGCCAGACTTGTTGTCAAAGGCTACAAGCAGCAACAAGGAAGAGATTATGAGGAAAATTTTACACTAGTTGCAAGAATGGAA
Source organism: Pinus albicaulis (assembly GCA_034641835.2). NCBI lineage: Eukaryota > Viridiplantae > Streptophyta > Pinopsida > Pinales > Pinaceae > Pinus > Pinus albicaulis. The sequence goes on along the minus strand of CM076578.1, from coordinate 1,661,672,264 downwards.
ACAATAAGAGCAGTGTTGTCCATAGCAACACAACACAAGTGGAAATTTTACCAAATGGATGTGAAATCAACATTCCTAAATGGAGTATTGATGGAAGAGGTTTATGTTGGAAAACCTTTGGGATATGAGAAAAAAGGCCAAGAGCACAAAGTATGCAGATTGAAGAAAGCTTTGTATGTGCTGAAACAAGCACCAAGAACATGGTATAGTAGGATAGATGCCTATCTACTAGAAAATAGGTTTGAGAAATGTGAAGGAGAACCCACATTCTACATCAAGGAGAAAGATGGTAAGATGCTGATTGTTGTTTTATATGTTGATGATGTTATATTCATAGGTAATGATGCTTACCTCATTGAGAATTTTAAAATATTCATGAAGGATGAATTTGAGATGACTGGTATGGGATTGCTGAGATACTTCTTACGAATAGAAGTAACGAAAAGTGAAAATAATATTTTTATCTCTCAAGCTAAATATGTGAATGAATTTTTGGAAAGATTTAATATCAGGATTTCAAGGCAGCAGTTACTCCTACAGTGATGGGTTTGAAACTAAGCAAAGAAGACAATAGCAAGGATGTTGATCCAAGTTTGTACAAAGGCATAATTGACAGCCTCATGTATTTGACTACAACTAGGCCAAATATTATGCATGATGTAAGTTTAATTTCCAAATTTATGGAAAGGCCAAAGGAAGCACATTGGAAAGCAACAAAAAGAATTATGAGGTATGTGAAAGGAACAAAAAGGTATGGTATTTTATACACCACTTCATAAAATTTTGAATTTATTGGATATACTAACAGTGATTGGGCTAGAAGTATAGATGATAGGAAAAACACCTATGGATATTTTTTTCATATGGGATCAGGAGCCATCTCATGGGCTTCTAAGAAACAACCAATTATGGCTTTATCAATAGAAGAGGCAGATTATGTGGCAGATATAGCAACAACATGTCAAGCAGTATGGATGAGGAGAATGTTGAGAAGTTTGTGTCGTGAATAGGTAAAAGGCACAACAATTTATTGTGATAACAGCTCAGCTATAGCTTCATCCAAGAATTCAGTGTTTCATAAGAGAACGAAACACATAGATGCAAAGTATCACTGCATCATAGAATTAGTGAGCAATGGAGAAATTGTTTTTCAACATTGAAGAACAGAAGATCAGTTTGCTGATATATTGACAAAACCATTAGGGCGGGAGAGTTTTAATTATTTGAGGAAATGTATAGGTATGCAAGAGAATGCAGCAATTGAAATTAAGGGGGAGTGTTGGAAATATTAATTCCAACTGCAACTGAAAGCAGGAGGATAGAAATTCATTTTTGATTGTATTTTGAAGGACAGAAGGAGCAAGAAATGTTTATTTTTTTGTGTGCACTCCATCAAGCATTAAAGTCGCATATTTAAACCATGAAAGTTCATTTTTTATTAAAGGCCGTAGCCCTGTTTTGCAATGAATTTTGTGGTTTGAACACACAACCCTGCCTCCTCTTAAACCCTCATCCAACGCCTTTAAACCATTCCATACCTGCTTTAAAACCCCCACCGACCAACATTCATCCTGCCATTTCCATTTTATTTAAATGGACCACGTCATTTGAGTGGAGAACATAGTCCACGTCGCCAAGATCGTTGTCTAATCCCATGTTGATTGCAAGCTTTGAGACCACGTCACCATAGTCTATTCTTGATCTAGGTGGATATTGGTGGCCAACTGCCTATTCCACTTGGGGCCCCACCATTGTCTCTTTCAGTTTTTTCACAACTTACTATTTTTAGAAGTTTTTCAGGTCTTGAACTTCCGAAGCTATTTTGAGGCCCCAAACAGAGATAGCATGCCAAAGTCACGTCCCCGTGAAGTTGAAACACCAATTTATCCAATTGGGGCCCATATTTTTAGCACTTCATCTCCTAGGGTTAGGTTTTTGGACGTTTAGAGTTCTCCATTGTTTCTCCATAATAAATAGGCCCTCGAGCCTCATTGTAACACAGTTAAGAGGTTTGTAGCTGCCACATCTCTTCTCACAGATTCACTACCAGCACCCTAGCTATTTTATTTCCATCATGTTTGTAAGCATATGATTTGAAATTAATAAAATGAAGCCTTATTTCTGCTGTATTTCTATGACTATGGTTATTTCTGTATTCTGTTGCGTTCCTGCATAAATCTAGATCAATGGTATCAGTGCACTCTAATTTTTCTCGATCCTTCTTTGCATGTTCCCAATGAGGTCGGGGCATAAGAATTTAGGGCTCGATCTGGTGGAACCTTTGCAAGATCAACTTCGCAAAGCCTGACGGATGCCCATGGGAGATGAAAAGAAAGATGAGGGAGTAGGAGATCCTATCAAAATATTGCTCTAGGAGGCCCTCGAAAAACAAAGGAACGCGATGATGGATAACTTTTCCCAGATCCTTCAACGACTACCCACCGGCAGCGCATCTGCATCTAGCAACCACTCTAGAGGCACGACTCCCTTTAAGGTACAAGTAAACTTTGACATTCCCATATTTGAGGGTAAAATAGATGTAGATGCCATAGATAGATGGTTGAATCTATTAGAAGGATATTTTTTGGTTCATGACTTTTCCGACTGGGAGAAGATTATTTTTGCACTCCTCAAAGCTACCCCCCATGTCAAGGACTGGTGGGAAACCTACTGTGAGAAAAAGGACGAGACAAAACCCTCTCTGTTCTTAGTCGTACCCACTTGGAATTATTTTTAAGTTCCATGATGGAATAATACTATCCCGTGGAGAGCTATGAGGATAAGTACATACAATGGACCACACTGCGGCAACAAAGGGATCAATATGCGCATGAGCTAATGAATATGTTCCTTACCCTGGGCACAAAGTTGGGTATTAAAGATTCAGAGGAAAATTTGGTGCTATAGTATCGTGGTTGTTTGAAAAGATACATTCAGGAGGAAAAAATATTCCTCGACATCTCCTCGCTTGGTACGACATATCGGTATGCTGCCAAGATTGAGCAGAAATTCAAACAGAAGAAGCGATACTTTAGACCTGTTAATCAAAAGTAAGGGAAAGGTGCCCCAAAACCGTAGAACAAAGGACAAAGCCAAGGCATGGCGGCCCAAGACAACCTGCCAAAGACACAATCAAAGAACAACATCACGAAGCCAAATAAGGACACGGGAAAGTGGTGTGAGTTCCATAAGAGCTTCACTCACAACACAAGTGATTGTCGGGCCAAGCAATCGCTGGTGGCCGAGATGAGGGTTTTTGAATCAGATGCATGCTCTAACTCTGAATCTTAACCTGACAAGGTGAATGAAAAAGGGAAGCAGATTATTGATGTGGAACCCAATGCCATTGTTGCCACTATGAAGATCCAGAAGGAGGAACCAAAAGATCTAGAGGAGGTAGAGCGTCTCTTCCACTCCCAGATGTGGGTAAAGGGTTCCCTGCTACGGTTCATTATCGAAAATGGGAGCCAAAAGAACCTCATTTTAGCAGATGTCATGAAGCGGTTGGTCTTGCCAACCACAGAGCACCCAAAACCATACACCATTGGGTGGCTTCACCAAGGATGGGATCTCCGCATCAGCTAGTAGTGTCACCTTCCCTATAGCATCAAGCCCTTCACAGATGAGGTATTGTGTCACATTGCTCCTATTGATGTTTGTGATGTATTATTAGGCCAACCATACTTGTGGAAGCGACATGTTGTGTATGAGTCCCGGCCTTGCACTATTATTGTTACTTTGGGAAATAAATTGTACAGGATACCAGAGGTACCACCGCCTCCCACTATTTCTTTGGTTACTGTAGAAAAATGTAGTAACCTCATTTCCAAAACTAGGAAATTTTTTTTCCTGATGATCCACCCCTAGGTCAAGAAGAAGACTGTGGCCACGACCTCCAGACATGGCTCCTCTGCACAACAACAACAAATGGACAAGCTTGTGGAGGAGTACGGGGACATCTTCACCTTGCCCACAGGGGTGCCTCTACACTATCAGGTCAAGCACCCCATTGACCTGACCCTAGGTGCTCCGCTACCCAATGGATCGATCTATAGGTGCTCTGTTCTGGAGAATGATGAAATCAAGAGGCAGATTCAGGAGCTGCTGCATAAAGGTCACATCTGGCCAAGTTCATCGCCCTGTGGGAGCCTGATCGTGTTGGTACAGAAGAAGGATGGGACTTGGAGACTATGTATTGATTATCGGGTGCTGAACAAGATCACTATCTGGAATAGGTACCCGATCCCATAGATTGATGACCTTCTGGACCAACTCAAAGGGGAAAAATATTTTAGCAAGATCGACTTGAAGTCTAGGTATCACTAGGTACCAATCGAACCCTTTTATGTGTGGAAGACTTCCTTCAAAGACAAGGAGGGCATTTTTGAATTGCTCGTCATGCCTTTCAGATTGAAAAATTCTCCTGCAACATTCATGAGGTTGATGGATGACATCTTGCATACATTCACCAAATCATTTGTGGTGGTATACTTGGATGACAATATGATCTTCAACCAAACTTGGGAAGAGCACCTCCACCACATCCGAGAAGTCCTCCAAACACTGCGGCAACACAAGTTGTGTGCAAATTTGGAGAAGTGCACTTTTGGCATGACCCAGGTTCAATATCTGGGATACATTGTTGATGAAAGGGGGGTGCATGTGGATCCAACCAAGATCCAAGTCATTCGGGAATGGCTAGCCCCAACCACCCTAACAGAGCTTCGCAGCTTTCTGGGTCTTAATAATTTCTACCGCAGGTTCGTGTTGGGATTCTCTCATATCACTTGGCCCTTGACTCAAGTCACTAAGGGAGGAGTGAAAGAAAAAATTTTATTGGTCGGAATCTCAACAGAAGGCATTCGTAGAATTGAAACATCGCCTTTATTCTGCCCCAATGCTCACATTACCAAACTTGAAACAACCATTTGAGATCGATACAGATGCCTCTGACTATGCTATTAGGACATTTCTTACTCAACAGGGGCATCCAGTGGCATATCACAGTGAGACATTGTCTGAAACAATTAAAAATTATCCCACTTATGAAAAATAAATGTATTCCATTATGTAGGCTTGTCGACAATGGAAGCATTTCATTTTGGGGAAGGAGACAATCATCCACATAGACCACCAACCCCTGCAGTTCATACAGACACAAGGGAAGTTGCATAATGATCACCATCAGAAGTGGTCCACATATCTGCAACAATTTCATTTGAACATCAAGTACAAGAAGGGTAGCACCAATAATGTTGTAGACTGCCTCAGCCGACCACCGATCATGGCCATAACCACCGTTCTCAACTCTTGTGGGCATGAGACATTTGATTGGTCGCTTCTCTACAAGAGCGATCCAAAATTTAGCTACACATACAAGGCACTCTTGGGGGGTATGCAAGTTCCCAATTTTCACCTCCAAGATGCACTATTGTGTCACCTAGGACACCTTTGTGTTCCTTCAAGTGAGCGTGCCAAGATGATATGGGAAGCGCACTATAGTCGATTCGCTGGGAATTTTGGGGTTGGGAAAATAGTGGTAGTACTGCAGAAGTATTTCTATTGGCTGAACCTTCGACAGGATGTGGGGAAGTACATCAGATCCTGCACTTCTTGCACCATTTCCAAGCTGACCATCAAGAAGCAAGGGCTCTATACTCTGCTACCTATCCCTAGTTGACCTTGGGAATCCATCTCCATGGATTACATGTCAGGCCTTCTGATGCAGGGGCATTAGAAACTAGCCAGAAATGTAGGAGGTTTTTTCCACATGTTGTGGCTAGAAGGTTTCGAAATCATTTGAATTGTAAAAGCTAGGTGTCAATACCTTAGCTACCTGTTTCATTTGGATTATTTAGAATTGTAGAAGTCGAACAATTCAGTTCAAGTCCATCTTTCATGTTTCAGTTATTTGAATAAATTGTAATTAGGCCTTTGATTTTCTAAACAGTCCTCACCGAGGAACCAAAGAGACACATTGTAATGTATATACATTGTATCCCTCAGATGTATTGAGGGAGGAGGTTTCAGCAATAAAAATCTGTGTGTTCAACAATTGCTTCCGGTTAATTAAATTTCAGTGCTTGTGGCCATCGAATTACCTCAAACCGTTATTTGTGAGGAAATTTGTTTAACTGTGAGGTGATTAAACTCTGTGCGTATGTCATTTCTGAATGGAAATATTGTACAGTACCCGCACCCCTCTGTCTATTGTTTCTCTCAAAATTTTTGAACAAGTTCTATGAATTAATCCCACTCGCAGGCGAGGTTTGTGTAGAGAAATCGTGGTCGTCAACCTCAGTTTAATGGTGGTGAAACCCCGCTTACACAGAGATAGAATTGTTTTTCCATTGGAGCTCTTACCAGGGTTAGACCCTGAGTAAGTGAATAAGAAGGATAACGCAACCCCGAATTAACTGTGGTTAATCACTGTTCCAAACTTGTGAGCGGATTAGCGAAACTGGACTACCATATCGCACCGCTTTTGCAGAGATAAGTGGTATTTTAAAATTGGAAGTGATTCCCTAGAAAAATGGACACGTAGCTAAGGTGGGACCCCGAAAACCACCTTTTTTCATTGCCATCGTACGTTAACGTTCGACATCGGAGCCCGTGCGATATTGAGGTAAGCCGTCGATCTGGAGGAAGGCTAACCGAGCGGTGATTGCGTTCGGAAGTTGAAAGAAGGATAACCAAGGTACGGTGCATGTATTTGATTGGGCTATTGATTTTAGATGTGGGGCCCAGAGCCAAAGGTTTATTACAAAGCCATTGTTCAAAAAGCATCGGGTATTTATATAAAGTTCGAAGGATTAAACCCTTGGTTATAAGGTTGGGCAGTAAAATATAAAGCTCGAGAGATTTATTTTAATTTCAAAGGTTTTTGAATATGTATATTTATCAAATTCCTCGAATTTGATAAAAAAAAACGAAAGAAGTTGGGGAAAACCACGTGGAGGAAGAGAACAGGGTTTTAGCAGAGAAATGCTGACAGAGCGACAAGAAAAGACCAGCTCCCCTTAGGGGCCAAATTTCAGTTTTGTTGCCGTCATTTGTGGTATCAGAGTGTTTTCGAGTTGTTTTTGTAGAGAATTAACATGGCAATCCGAGTTGGTAGAGGTGCTGGTAGAAGGAGAGGCAGACCCGTTGCCAATGCAGAAGTGTTGGGGATTTTGCACAGGGTTGAGGCCAGAATGGATGCCATGGAGCAAAGACAGCCCAAAGATCCTGAAGACATCAGTGAACCTGAAATAGAAAAAGCGGAAGAAAACGTTGAGATTCCTCCTGACTTGAGGCTCCTAAGGACTGTTCTGGGGTCTGCAGTTAAGCCCAATATTGAAGTATCAAATTTTGCAGGAGGACTGAATCTAGAGGAGATGGTGGACTGGATTAATGAAATGAACAAGTGCTTTGACTATGAAGAAATAAGCGAAGATAAAAAGGTCAAGTTTGCAGTGACAAAGCTGAAAGGACATGCTGCACTCTGGTGGGATGGAGTGCAGACAGAAAGGAGGAGAGTTGGCAAGCAGCCTATCAAGAGCTGGACCAGAATGATGGCTAAGTTAAAAGTTAAATTCTTGCCTAGTGATTATCAGCTGACATCGTTTACGCAAATGCAGAACCTGAGACAGAGGTTTCTGACAGTAAAGGAATACACAAAGGAATTTTATAGAGTAAGCATAAGAGCTGGGAAATTTCAAGACAGACCAGAGAAGACTGCTAGATATTTGAATGGTCTCAAGCTGGAGATCCAAGATGAGATTGGTCTTCTGTCTCCTAATAAAATTGAAGAGGCCTATCAGATGGCCTTGAAAGCAGAGGAGAAACTCCTGAGGAAACAATCTGCCAAGAAGAGAGGTACTTTCCATGGAAAGGGAAGTCAGGGTGGTAGAGGAAAGCCTACTACACCCAGGGATGGAGCTAACAGTAGCTCACCTTAGAATGCATCTACAGAGGGTGATGCAAGGGGCAGAAGGGTTTATTACAGAGGAAAAGGAAGAGGAGGCAGAGACAGAGGCAGAGGTAGAGAATTGAGGTGTTATAGATGTCAGCAAGTGGGGCATAAGGACTATGAGTGTCCAAAGAATGTGGGTGCTAGTCCAAGAAATGCTATTGTTGCCCAGGCTGGAGAAGAGGCAAAAATTGAAGAATAAATTCTACCAGAGAGGGGAGAGTCCTTGGTGGTTAATAAGGTCCTGTTGAAGCAAGACAAAGAGGTCACTGAGCCTACACAAAGGAAGACTTTGTTTAGGAGCATATGCAAAGTCCAAGGGAAATGCTGCCAACTATTCATTGATAGTGGCAACACAGACAATCTGGTTTCCACTGAGGTGATAGAGAAGTTGAAGCTGAAGACAAGGGAGCATCCAACTCCCTATAGGGTGTCCTGGCTGCATAAAGGGCACTAGCTGGTTGTAAAAGAACAGTGTGAGATAGAGCTGAAAATGGGAAAATACAAATATGAGGTCCTGTGTGATGTAATTCCCATGGATGTGTGTCACATACTGCTGGGTAGACCTTGGCAGTTTGACAGAGCAGTGGTGCATGATGGCAAGAAGAAAACTTACAAGTTCTTCAAAGATGGGGTACACCATACATTGATACCCATGGAAGAAGGAGAGCCATCCAGCGGGGTGATTGATCCAAAGACCTTGTTGCTGAGCGGGAAGGAATATCTACAGAAGATAGAAGAAGAAGAGGTAAGTTTTGCTTTATTTTGCAAACCTAAGGTAGTTCTTACTTCTACAAAGATTTCTGATTTGCCAATAGAAATCTAAGAGATGTTAGACAATTATTGTGACATTGTTGTGGATGATTTACCTGATGAGCTGCCACCTGTGAGAAAGATCAGCCATCAGATAGATTTTATCCCTAGTTCAAATTTTCCAAATAAGGTAGCCTATAGAATGACTCCCACAGAAAATGAGGAAATCAGGAGACAAGTATAGGAATTGGTGGACAAGGGACTGATTAGAGAAAGTTTGAGTCCATGTGCAGTACTAGCAGTGTTGAGCCCAAAGAGAGATGGAGGCTGGAGGATGTGTACTGATTCCAGAGCAATCAATAAGATCAAAATTAGGTACAAATTCCCTTTTCCCAGAGTTGAGGATTTGATGGTATGTTTGAGTGGTGCTAAATATTTTTCAAAGATAGATTTGAAAAGTGGATATCATCAGATTAGAATAAGAGAGGGTGATGAGTGGAAAACTACCTTTAAAACAAATGAAGGACTATATGAATGGATGGTAATGCCTTTTGGGTTGTCAAATGCACCTATCACTTTCATGAGACTTATGAATGAAGTATTGAAAGAATTCATTGGTAAATTTGTGATAGTGTATCTGGATGATATATTGGTTTTCAGCAAAACTAAAGAAGAACATTTAAGGCATCTTAATTATGTCTTGAAGAAGTTGCACCAAGAGAAACTGCTAATAAACTTAAAGAAATGCTCATTCATGAAGGAAGAGTTGGTGTATTTGGGATTTGTTGTTTCTGCAGAAGGATTGAAGATGGACCCAGAAAAGGTTAAGGCGATTGTGGAGTGGCCTTCACCCAGAAATGTTTTTGAGGTAAGAAGTTTCCATGGACTTGCCAGTTTTTACAGGAAATTTATAAGAAACTTCAGTAAGATTAATGCACCCATAATTAAGACAATAAAAAAGAGAAAAAAACCATTTAAGTGGACTGCTGAAGCAGAAAGAAACTTTAAACTTTTAAAGAAAAAGATAACTGAGAAGCCTATTTTGATTCTGGCTGATTTTACTGAACCATTTCAAGTGAAGTGCGATGCCAGTGGGGAAGCCATTGGAGCTGTGTTGAGTGAGGATGATAGGCCTATAGCCTATTTCAGTGAGAAGTTAAATGACACCAGAAGAAAGTATTCCTCTTATGAGAAGGAATTCTATGCAATTGTCCAAGCATTGAAAAAGTGGAGACATTATTTGATGTCCAGGGAATTCGTATTATATTCTGATAATCATGCTTTGCAGTATATTGTACAGCAACCCAAGTTGAATCATAAGCATGAAAAATGGGTTCAATATCTCCAAGGTTTTAACTTTGTTTTGAAACACATAAGTGGCCAAAAAAATAAAGTAGCTGATGCTTTGAGTAGAAGGCACATGCTTGTTCAAGAAACTAATTTTGAAGTTGTAGGATTTGATTTTCTCAAGGAATTGTATAAAACAGATTCAGATTTTAAGGAAGAATTTGAGGCATGTTGTAATCTTGTTCTAACAGATAGAAGCCAGTGGCTAGATTATTTCTTGCAGGAGGACTTACTATTCAGAAGAAACCAACTGTGTGTACCAAAATGTTCCATGAAAGAAAACTTGATTAAGGAGAAGCATAGTGGGGGAATTGCTGGACACTTTGGTACTGATAAAACTTATGAGCAGCTGAGTTTCTTCTATTATTGACCTAAGATGAGAGCAGAAGTGGACAATTTTTTGAATAATTGCAAAATCTGTCAATATGCCAAAGGAAGGAGCCAGAATGCAGGATTGTACACTCCCTTGCCTATTCCAGACATGCCTTGGGACATGGTGAGTATGGATTTTGTTCTAGGATTTCCCAAGACTTAGAGAGGGAATGATGTAGTCCTTTTTTTAGTGGACAGATTCTCCAAAATGGCACATTTTATTCCATGTTATAAAACTAGTGATGCCACCCATGTTGCTAACTTGTTTTTCAAAGAAGTTGTTAGATTGCATGGGTTTCCCAAGAGTATTGTTTCAGACAGAGACACCAGATTTGTGGGTCATTTTTGGAGGAAACTGTGGAAGAAACTTGGTACCAAACTGAGTTCCAGCTCGACTTATCATCCTCAGACTGATGGACAAACTGAGGTAGTGAATAGGAGTCTGGGAAATTTGTTGAGAATTCTTGCAGGAGAGCATCCCAAGCAGTGGGATCATATTTTTCCCCAGGAAGAATATGCATATAATGACTCACCAAACAGAAGCACAGGGTAGATCCCATTCCATATTGTCTATGGAATGCACCCCAGAGGAATATCAGAGTTAAGAAATCTGGGAAGGGCAGAGCTAAGGAGCGCAGATGGTGAAGAATTTTCTTCAGAGATCTAGGCCATACATGAACAAGTGAAACAAAAACTACAAGGTAGCAGCATCAAATACAAAAGAAGAGCAGACTTGAGCAAAAAGGAAGTCCATTTTGAAGTAGGAGATCTGGTTTTGGCACACTTGAGAAAGGAGATATTCCCAAAGAAGTAGTATAACAAACTGAAGTTAAAAAATATTGGGCCATGCAAGATACTTAGAAAGTTTTCTGCAAATTCTTATGAGATTGAATTGCCACCTGATGTTGGAATATATCCCATTTTTAATGTTGCAGATTTGTACAAGTATGAAGATGATGGTGTAGAAGAAATATCAGCAGATAAGGAACAAATTGAGTGGAAAGAGCAGCTACCTCCAGCACAACCATTACAACCAGAGAAGATATTGGACGAAAGAGTGTTCAGGAAGACCAGAGGACAAGAGTGTTTTCAGTACTTAATCAAATGGAGGGATAAGCTAGAGGAAGATGCCACTTGGATGACTGAAGGAATGTTGCAGAAGATAGGCAGATTAGTGGAAGAGCTCATGGACAGGAGCCCATGGAGAAAATTCCCTCGGGAGTCTGATGCAGGGGCATTAGACACTAGCCAGCAATGTAGGAGGTTTTGTCCACATGTTGTGGCTAGAAGGGTTTGAAATAATTTGAATTGTAATAGATAGATTTCAATACCTCAGCTGCTTGTTTCATTTAGATTAGTTAAAATTTTAGAAGTCGAACAGTTCAGTTCAAGTCCATCTGTCATGTTTCAGTTATTTGAATAAATTGTAATTAGGCCTTTGATTTTCTAAACGGTCCTCACCGAGGAACCAAAGAGACACATTGTAATGTATATAAATTGTATCCCTCGGATGTATTTAGGGAGGAGGTTTTGGAAATAAAAATCTGTGTGTTCAACAATTGCTTCTGGTTAATTAAATTTTAGTGCTCGTGGCCATCGAATTACCTCAAACCGTTATTTGTGAGGAAATTTGTTTAACTGTGAGGCGATTGAACTCTATGTGTATGTCATTTCTGAATGGAACTATTTTACAGTCCTTGCAACCCTTTGGCTATTGTTTCTCTCAAAATTTTTGAACAAGTTCTGTGAATTAATCTCACCTGCAGGCGAGGTCTGTGTAAAGAAATCATGGTCGTCAACCTCAGTTTAATGGTGGTGAAACCCCGCTTACACAGAGATAGAATTGTTTTTCCATTGGAACTCTTGTCGGGGTTAGAACTTGATTAAGTGAATAAGAAGGATAGCGCAACCCCGAATTAACTGTGGTTAATCATTGTTCCAAACTCGCGAGCGGATTAGCGAAATCGGACTACCATATCGCACCGCTTTTGCGGAGATAAGCGATATTTTCAAATTGGAAGCGATTCCCTAGAACAGTGGACACGTAGCTAAGGTGGGACCATGAAAATCGCCTTTTCGCATTGTCATCGCACGTTAACGTTTGACATCGAATCCCACGCGATATTGAGGTAAGCCGTTGATCTGGAGGAAGGCTAACCGAGCGGTGATCACGTTCGGAAGTTGCAAGAAGGATAACCAAGGTACGGTGCATGTATTTGATTGGGCTATTGATTTTAGATGTGGGGCCCAGAGCCAAAGGTTTATTACAAATCCATTGTTCAAAAAGCATCAGGTATTTATATAAAGTTCGAAGGATTAAACCCTTGGTTATAAGGTTGGGCGGTAGAATATAAAGCCCGAGAGATTTATTTTAATTTCAAAGGTTGTTGAATATGTTTATTTATCAAAATCCTCAAATTTGATAAACAAAACCAAAGAAGCTGGGGAAGACCACGTGGAGGAAGAGAATGGGTTTTTAGTAGAGAAATGTTGACAGAGCGACAAGAAAAGACCAGCTCCCCTTAGGGGCCGACTTTCAGTTTTTTTGCCATCACCTTCCTTCTACTAAGCATGGAAACGACTGTGTTTTCGTGGTCATCGAAAGATTCTCAAAGGTGGCCATTATGGCGGCCTGCAAGAAGAATATCACAGCAGAAGTCATTACTAAACTCTTCTTTGAATGAGTGTGGGTGCACTTTGGGATCGCACAATCTATTATATCAGATCGCGACAGTAGGTTCTGCTAGACTCCTATACCAATAGGTGTCATATATCATGATTGACCTGATGGGCTATATAATATGTTCATACCTTTCCTTGTTGCAAAGATTTTCCATATTGTCAAAAAAATCAAAAAATTTAAAAAATGTAAAGAGGGTATACCCTAAAAGAAAAATCAAAGGGCAAAAAAATGAAAATGGCCAAAAAATGAAAGAAAATGAACCCCACCAAAAGAAAGGCCAAGAAAGTGCGCAAGTCTAAATGAGACTACTTTTTAATCTTATATAAATAAACAAATTGTGTGCAACTTGTATCTTGTGCCACAACTTACGAACAATCAAACAGTTTAAGCTTGGCTAGTTCATATTTCAATTTTATGTTTTAGATAGAGAATAAAATCTGACCAAACTATTTAATCTTGGGAGATAAGTAGATAGGTAGAGTAAATAAAAGGAGTTCAACAGTTTAATCTGAGCCCTTGGATGTAATAAGGTTAGAATTAGATAGATTTATACATGTAAAATAAAAAGTGTGATAAGGGTTTTCCAGTCTAAGTGCACCCTAATAAAAAAGAAAAAATGGCAGGGTAAAGTAGGTAGGGTGGGTAGATGTTGTTGCAGAATTACATGTGATGGATAATGAATCTAGATGTGTTAAATCTTTACTTTCATCACAAGTGCAAAGGCAGACACTACACTGGAAGAATTTCAAGCAAAGCAAAGTCAAATTATTAACTTCCTTTCTCATTTTTCCCTAAGAATTTCACTAATTTCCCCTAAGTACTAAGGCATTTGAAGATTAGAGGGGCTCAAGGAATTTCCTTGACTTTTGGAGGGACCAGACCCTCGGCCCAATAATTGGAAAAGCCTAAGTACTTAAAAGCATTCATAAATCATTCATTCACTTCCACAAGACAATATTTTCCTAAGTAGAATCCTATTTTACTTAGGGAAATTTCACCGCCACCTTGACTGAGGAAAGTTGCAGACGAACAATCTAGAAACCATCCACCATTGCCTGCACCTGTTTTCATCACTGCTTATTTTCCGGAAAACAGGTATTTACCCAATTTCCCTTTGAACTTTGCAAATCTTGGTTTCTGTTCTAATTCCATAGGAAAAATCAAAAACAGAGAACCAGTTGGTCTTTATTTCATTCCTTAATTCCGAGAATTGCAATTGTATTCCTAAACCTGTGACGGTGCCTTTTTTTCACCAAAACCTGAATTCCTTTCTGAATCCATAAGAAATAGAAATGGAAATTCCCGTGGCTTTGAATTTCACACCCCTGAATGCCCCTCACAGAGATTTAGACTATCTGCCTTTAGCAGATAGGGATTTCTAGATTAAAGACCTCGTCCTCAGTGAAAGTCCTCTCAGAATTTTTTGCCAATGCAGAGATAGTTACTTAAACGGCTCTGACATTTTTGGACTATGGGAATCCAATATTCCGATGTATATTTTACCCTCAGTCCACATTTTTCCCGAAATAATTCACTACTGCCATGCCAATTATGATCCCAATCAACGAGCAGTCATGTCCCCGAGTCAAACTGTCCTTTTCCCAATAACTACTCGGTCTATCAATGAAATGTTGCAGTTTCAGCCTGGTCACACCCTGACTCCCCTTTTCATGGGAGATTTACTTGAAAAATCGACCAATTTATCTCAAGAAGAGTTGAATCGTCTCTGCCAAACTTTCACGTTGCCAGAACATCAACCAAAAGGCCCACCTCCTTATGGGTATACTTTTTTCACAGATATGGGTAGAATCATTTTGAATATGATTGTTGAGCTCCAAAAATGTTCTTTCTTCCACCACATTCCACTCCATTTCTTTTATCCATTATTAATCCCAGGCTCAAATGATCAATGAAATTAGTTAAAATTGCTTTAAGAATGAATATCATGGCTAACTTGCTATGTTTTTATGATTGTGTCATTGTAGTACTTTTTGAACTGAAACTAGCTACAAAATGCAGAAATTCTATAGCTAGTTGCCAATTTTGTAGCCAACTTCATGTTTATACAGGTTCCAGATGTCAGCTTGGAGAAAAGCACATATGGGTATATTCCAGGTCATGTCCTCATCATTTGTTGCCCTCCATGGAGATTGAACGGAATTCTGTACGTGGTTAAGCACGTGGAAACTCAAACTAGGAGGTAGACTCCTAACAGGATAAGGACAGTCCAGATTCTGTTACGTGATCATGATCAGAGTCCTAGTTTAGTTTCTATTAGGAAAGAAAATAATCCCCGTATTATCTCAAGTTTTGTTATGTTCATATTTGTTTATATTTACTATCACAACCAAACTTACTCTAATCAACTCTTCCAAAGTATCATTATGAAGAATAAGGCACAAATGTGATAGTGTAGGTTTAGTTGCATTTAATTTTGTTAGTTATCACAGTTAAGACTTACTCTAATAAACTTTTCCAAAATATCATTATGATGGATAAGGCATAACTGTGGTATTGTAGGTTTTAGTTGTTAAGTTTAAACCAAGTAGCATAGCCAATCTTACTCTTACAAAGCTCTTCCAAAATATCATAACAATGAGTAAGAAGTAATTGTGGTGTCTTGGACTTTAGTTGTATTTGCTTTCGGTCTTGTGTTTATGTTCAATTTCTTTGAATGATACAGCCATACTCATTCTCACAAACTCTTCCAAAACATCATTCATAATGAATGGGATGAACTGTAGAATTCCTTAGGTTAGTTGCATGATAACTTAGTTATAGCACTCCGGAGGTAGAATGCATGTGGTTCAGTTCTGTCATTTCATTTTCAGTTTGATAATGGCTTTTAATTTAACATTGTTCACTGTAGACTAGTAGTACCCTAGTTTAGTCTTAACTTAGTTCACTGTGTTAACATTCCAGTGTAGTTTCCATCCATTGCATTTCAAATTGTATTAGTTGTTAAATTTAAACACCACGGTCTTCATTATTTACAAAACTTCTTTTGTTCCAAACTCATACTAACACATAATTATCTGGACAGAAGGTAGTATCAGTCTAAGGCCTGGAGTACTTTTGCAACCTTTTTACCATTTCACAAACAAGCCTTTTCTCAAATACCATTCTAAAAGGAAATCTATAACTTTTGTGTGAGGCCTAGTGGTGCTCGATTGAGTTGCAGAACAAAGTTAGAAGCTAGTTTAGAATAGAAATCTTATGGTGCTACAAATGTTCTTTTCCAAATATATTGAAATAGACCTTTAATCATGGATGAGATGTTGTAACATTGTAAGTTGATTGTTTGATTGTTTAATTAGGATAACTTCATTTACACTTAACTGCCCATTTCTCAAGCTCTTCCAAAACATCTTTAATGAATGAATTGGACAAGTTAAGCTCATGTTGTGATTTATTTCCTTGAAGTCATTATCAAGCTTTGTATTTTGCTAGTCATAGTTTAGGCTTTGTTTTGTTTCAATATTTGCATTTGTCATTTGTCATCCATAATTTAGGCTTCACTATGTTTTTCAACCAGTAGCTTCTTTCCACCAGCATTTAGTTCTTTCCCTTGTGAACATAAAACCATAAAAAATCCAAAAACATCATAAAACACTAGACACAACGTAGTGAGAAACAATTACCTAGGCACATATAGTGCACTACACTTCAGCAGTTTACCAACCCTGGTTGACAATTAATGAACTCAATTTAGGAGACTAGGTTGAGCACAAACAATGATATCCTCTGTAATGGGCTTCAATACTAGCGAATATGTTGATCAGTTAAACCTAGTATTGTTGTCCATTTTTACCCCTGGACAACCCCCTGCTGTCAAATATGATTTTGCTTCCTATATTGCTGATAAAATTCATGACCAGTTCATGAGATTAGAAGATGAGAGAGTTTTTAAATATTCCATTTTTATATACCATCTTATGCTTTTCTATCAATCAGAGAGTTTCCCTTTCCATGTCATGAAACTTGATGCCAAAGGAAATCCTAGGTCTATCATCTTTTGGTCTGCAATCTTCCATAATTCCTCGGATTCTCCTTATTCTTACAATGAGTTCATTGACCTATTTGTGTACCCTGCAACAACTTTATTAACAGGAATCTCTCCTCCTAGGGTCAATAATGACATTAAGAAAATTCTCCAACTATCCGAGCAATACAAGATAGGTGATTGGTAGCTATACATGAATCATACAGAAATTAGAATATATGGCAGTGAGCTAGGTCGTTTCAAGCTACCAAAGTATGTTCCAATGAGGCTCTTTACCTTGGAATATTTTAGACAGATGATAAATTTAGACATAGTCCATTTTTGTAATGCAAAAAAGAAAGCTCAGCTCAGAATCAAGAGTCAATTAGGTCATTTTATCTAAAATTCTAGGGATGCAGGAAAAGAAGCTAAAATAATCCTAGAAGATTATCTCAAATTGCAAAAAAGCTTCCATTGGATACCTTATGACCCAAACAGCTTTATTTGTGATAGGAGAATGAAAAACAAATTGTCACCATACCTTCATCATAGAATTCCAGAGATTGAAAAATTTGCCAATATGGATGAATGGATGGAAGGGGCCTTAATAGAACAAGATAGTGAACAGGTCAGTGTTGAAAATGTTATGAAATATCTTGAGAAAATACTTGACCTGGATTATTTTGGACAGGTGCAAAGACTAGGAATTGGTCCTTCCTCTACTACAACCTCTCAGCAAAAGTTGCAGGAAATCAGTGCATTAGCCACAGTAGCATCCAAAGGGAAGGAAAAAGAGACTGCTACACAGGTTACAGAGAAATTCGCAATGACAGAACAACCTAAAACTTCTAAGGAAAAGTGCCAAATACAGACTCCCCCCACTCAGATTAATGTGACAGGAATTTCAATTTTGCAAACTCCTCTCAATGAATAAAAAGGTAAGAAGAGAGATGCAGAAACAGCTACCCCTATCAGTGGATCTTCAGAACAAACTGATGTGAAAAGACAAAAATTAAATCCTCTTATAGAAGCAGAATTTATTCAAGAAACCCCTGATAGTCAGCGGAGAGAAGAATTAGATAGCCAGCAAACATGCACAATCAGTTGAACATCCACTAATTCACAGAGAAAAGAGCTACGAAGACAACAAAGTACAAAATTATCTTCCTTCAAACCACCAGTGAAGGATGCCTAGGATATTAAGAAAACATTTATAAATATAAAGGCCAAAAATGATCCATTAAGACTTCAAATTTATAATCAATATTTGAAGATGGCTCCCAAAAATCAACAAAGATAGATGTCAGCCTATGACATCTAGCAACGTAAAATGGTGATGAGTCATTTCAAGCCCAAAGTGAAACAGCCTCAAACAGCTGCAAATTATGTTAGAACCAATTTTGAAGTCATGAAAAAGGATATTCATCCTTTGGATCATATTGAACAGCACAAACAAACAGGAGAAATGATTTATTCAACTTTGACTGATAAATCAATGATGACCCAAAGATTACAGGATTCCTTGAATAATACTACTGCTCAATTGCATCTTGAGAAAGCCTCTTCCCAGGCTAAGGACAACAGAATAAAGACTTTGGAAGAAATAATTATTGGATTGGGTCATAATCCCAAAGATGTCAAAGGTATAGAAGCCTTGATTAAAAATAAAGATGATGATATTGCCGCCTTAAGGAAACAGCTAAAGTTTCCATCTTCAAGGCATCAACAAATTGCAGAAATCATAAAGCAAAACTCTGAAGAAGAATTGACGGATTTGCTCTTGAAACTGAATGAGAAACTAAATGAGACTGAAAAAGAACTTGAAAAGGCATTAAAGGACAAGCAAACAAACAGTCTAGCATCTACAGCAGAAGTAGTTACAGGTACAACAACAACAGGTCAGCCAACAGAATTATCTCAGGTCAACACTTCCAATTTAAGCACTGAAGAATTAATAAACTCAATGGAGGAATTGAAACTCCAAGTGACAGAGCTTTAGAAAACAAAGGTACAATTTATCTCCTTAGAGAAAAGATATGATCTCTAAAAAATGAGTGCTGAAGAAAAGACAAGAGATATTAACAGATTAGAAAAATTGGTGAGAGCATTAGAAAGGGATCTCACATTGGAGAAACCTTTGGGAGAAATCAAAGAAATTCTTTGGACCAACATCATTCAGTCAATAGAATATGTCTGGCCATCAATCCAAATAATGTATGAGCAGAATGATTTAATTAAATTGGCTCTGGAAGAAATTTTAAAGGGAAGAGAAGAATTATGAAACATGCCTAAAGAAGCCAATGATCTTATACAGTTTTTGAATACCAAGAACAAATATCAACTTGAAGAACTAGGCATCCAAGACAGAACAGGAACAATTTTGGAGATTAAAAGAGTTTTTACTAAAAGAACTCTGATGAAGAATCTAGAAAGAAGATGCTCTGATATGTAGGAAGAAGTCAATGCCTTTACAAAGAGATTCAATATTTTTGAGAGTAAAGGATTTCCAAGTCCTTTAATTTCAGAGGATAAACTTATGAGTCTGGAAAACTATGTTGAGAAATTGAATAAATATGCTGACAACTAGGCCAATTCATTAACTAGTTCATCAGTAACAAAAGCATTGCCTACAGGAAAGATTCTTCATGACAATCTGGAAAATTTGCTTTATCTCGAACATGAGGTAAAACACTTATTCCCAATTCAGCCTACTTTCTTCAGATATACAGAGACTGCTGAAACTCTGAGGAAGCTTCAAAGAACAAGAATACCAGAAATAGAATGGTTGGAAGAAATGTTAGAATTTTTGTAAATATTATCCTTGTATGAATTTTGATTATTTACTATAGTAAGACATGATAAAAGGATAAACAAAGATAAAAAAAAATTCAAAGTGTATCAGTATAGGTAAAGAGTATCAGTAAAACAGAGCAGCCAACACAGAATTACTAAATGGGACAGCAGCAAGCCCAATAATAGGGCCTGCCTCCAGCACATTCTCAAAAGAAGGAAACAGCACAACATCGTTTATCCTTTCTCTTATCTACGAGACCATCTGTCTCTATTTTCTTGTAATATATCCATGAGTCATCCTAGATTATATCTCATTTTGTTAGGAGATATTTTTTATAATTCTTTGTATAAATACTCCCTCAATTGGAGTATTGAGGGGTGGATTCTTCGACTTTTCTGTAATACTGATTATTTTGGAATAAAGTGATGTTGGATAAATTTCGTATGGCTAGATAGATAAAGAATTGACGCAAAAGACTTTTCACAGGATTCTTGAGTCAGACAACGGATCAATAAGTCATCTATCTCTTATGTTTTAGAGTTTTATACTTGTTTATTATACCATCTGTGTTTCATATCTGAATGATAAACGAAAAGGAATAATTCAGAAAGTGCTTAAGTGAAATCAGTTTTCAATCGTTGTTATTCTTAATGTTTTCTTCTGAACTAGTTTAAACGGTGAATTCTTAATTTCTCTTGTTTTCTAGTTTATCCATTCTGATTATTTGATAAAGAATTCTTAATTGCTCTTTTTCAATAATCATTTAGGTTCCCTCTTTCGAAAATATTGAAGGATTCTTAATTTCCCTTCACCCATTTTGAGTCCATTCCATTCATTTTAGATCTTTAATTGTTCCCTATTTGATTACCTTGCCCTGTGAAACCATCCCTTGTTAAGAAACTACATCCAGTTAAGCCATATTATTTGACTCCATTAGCCCAATGGACTAAAACTACTCAGTCATACCTTTCTACTAATGAATTTCATCACCCAAACAAACAAAATCAAAATCCCTGAACTTTCATAACTAGCCTAATATATTTTAAAAACAAAGCTAAATCTTACAGAGAGAGCCCTCTCTGGGTACAGATTGGCTAGATTCTGTACCTAAAAGTTGGTTTGTGGTTACCTCGGACCCCTTTCCTCTTCCAACAACTTCAAGGAAAATATGAGTGATAACATAGTGGTGACTCCACTGGGGAGCTGAATAATTTTATTGTTACTATTGTTTACTTTATAAACTACAGACGGAGCCTGAAGTTAGCCAGGTAGCCTTTGAACTGCTTTTGCTCTGCAATTGCGTAAGTAAATAAATGTTGCTTCACTCTATCTCTGGTCTATTTTATGACCTGAACATTCGGTTTCAAACATTTGATCAGTTCCTCTAGTCAAATAAATCTTTAAGAAAATTTAAATCCAAAATCTTAAACCTCTTAAAGAAATTGTAGAAGTTGTATTGTTCATTCCATTTAGACAAAAAACCAAAAAAGAGAATCATCTAGAAACTTGGCTTCAGAAAGGACTCATTACACCAGGTCTAATCCTGATCCAAATCCCCTGCCTATGTTTGAAAATACGAATCTGATCTCCAGGATTCTTAGGAGACAGGAAAGCCAAGAAATTTCTGCTAGTTCTTGGCCTCTCTATAGATCAATATCCTTTCCTGTGAAGTGGATTTACCTTGAGGACGAACCTTTTGATGAGAAATTTGAAGCCTCTTTATTTGTAAAATTTTCTGAATCAGAGCTGTCCAATTTGGTTCCAGACCCAGTATTTATTGAAGATTTACAATTTGAATTTGTTACTTCACATCTTGATAAAGATTTGAGAAATTCCATACAATATGAGCTTACCTCTGAAGGAACATTAAATATTTCTGTGATCACTTCAGCCTCTCCAAGTTCATCAACATTTCCTCAAACATCTCAACCTCAAATTACCCCTTCTACTCCTCCACCCACCACTCACAGACCAACCTCACCTGTTATTTCATCACTACCTCCTACAATGGCAAACATATATGCTCCTTTGGTATTACCAGCCAATCTAGGGGCTATGCCCCAAGACTACCAAACTAAAATCACTCCCTTTGATGGTTCTGGTACTTACACTGCACAACAGCATACTAAAAAGAAGACCGATTATTTTGAAATTTATGAAATAGATGTTGATGATGTAAGAATGAGAATATTTGTCCAAAGTCTTACTGGAGAAGTCAGAACCTGGTTCAAAGCCCTTCCTAAAAAAAGTATTACTGACTTACAAGCTCTTTATAGAACATTTTTAAACAAATGGGAAAAGAAGAAAGATCCTCTTCAAATCTTATCAGAATTTGGAAATTTAAAGAGAGGAAAAAAAGAGACTGTGCAAGATTACTCCACTAGGTTCAATGATGTTTACTATGCTATTCCTCAAAACCTTAGACCTCCTCCAGATTCGGTATTAATTAAATTCCCTGATGGATTTGATTCTGATATGGCGTATCAGCTTAGGGAAAGAGCTCCTCAAACTTTAGAAGATATTCAAGTATAACTGTTAGTGTTGAAGCCAACCTAATAGAGAAACGAGTTAGAGCTAGAGCTGAAAGGAGAATGCCTTTAAATTAAGAACCCTCGGCTTTAGAAAAGAAACTGGATGCTATTATTAAAGGGATGGAAAGGCTAGGAGATAGAGTAGAAAAAATTGAAAATAAATCTCCTTGGGATGGTCAACCAAGAAATACTGGGAGAAATCAAAATTTCAGAAAGAACCAAAACCAAAATACTGGAAAAAATGGTCCTGACCAAAATATTAGGCTCCCATTCCAGGAAAATTATATTGAAGCCTCAACTTCTGATGAACCAACAGAAGATGCTCAAATAAATAACTTGACTGAATGCAAGAATGAACCAGAATTTTTTTTGACCCAAGATGATCAAGAAGCTCACATTCTTGAACCTTTCCAAACTCATTCAGGAGAATCATTTGACTTCAAGGAGGGATATGACACAGCCATTTACGAAGTTCACAAGCAATATAATTTGCGGATCATAAGAATTGATGTCCCGGAAACAAGTAAACAGAAAGCTACAAAACAACCCCTCAAAGGTAAAACCAATACTACCCCTGTACATATTCTTTCTAGATCAGATACTAATCCTGCCAACCCAATAATTGAAGACGTATCCGATACTCAACTAAATAATAGAAAACTTTCCAATACTCTTCCTCCTAAAGGAAATGTAGAGGAACCTCCAGAAGTTGATTCAGCCCACAACCCCACTCCTGAGAAGGAGAAAAATACTAAAAACACAGAAGAAAAAGAGAATCCAAATTTCTGAAATACAAGAAATCAGACTGAAAAACCTTTTAATCTAAAGGCTGAAGTAGGAAAAATAAAAATAGCTATTCCATTGTCTGAATTAGCTAAACATGATTTCTACCGAGGCCAAATCAGTAGATCACTTAAGATCACTGAAAGTGATGACTCAGTAAACTTTTTTGATAATCATCCCAGATTACTCTTTGGCCCTAAAGTAAATGGAAAACTAGGAAGTGGAGGAACTCCTCCATTCTATGTGAGTTTAAATATACATGATAAAATACTTCATAATGCCATGCTTGATTTTGGGGCATCTCACAATCTAATGCCCAAGTCTGTAATGGAGAAATTGAACCTAGATATCTCCAGACCTTACAAAGATCTCTTTTCTTTTGATTCAAGTTAGGTGAGATGTTTAGGATTAATCAAAGACTTGTGTGTTTCACTGTTTCAATACCCTGCAAAAACAATTTTGATGGACATAGTAGTAGCAGATATTCCTCCAAAATATGGTATGTTATTATCTAGATATTGGGTTACAAAACTTCAAGGATATCTTCAATTGGACATGTCATATGCTACTATTTTAGTGTTTGGTCAACCTAAGGGACTATACAGAGAAACTTTAATGAAATATGTAGTCAGTAGTAAAGAGAAACCTGAAAATTTCCCCATCTACTCAGTACACTCTGATATGGACTCATTTATTCTTTACAACGCTGAAATTGATCCTCCTACTAAATTAGAAGCTCCAGCAGCAGAACCAAAACAAACTACAAATGAAAAATCTAGTGTTCAAATCCAGGAAATATCTAAGGACATTGAAACATTAGATACCCAAGGAAAACAAAAAGAAAGTAAGAAACCAGATCTCACTGTTAAGAAAGTTCTTGAAACTCCCGATACCAATTACAAACATGAAATTATTTGGCATTTAGAATTTGATGGTTCCATTAATAATTTAGGAGCAGGAGCTGGAGTTTGGGTGCATAATCTTGAAAATGATCATGCTAAAGGCCATGCCTACAAATTAAATTTTAAGTGCACCAATAATATGGCAGAATATGAAGCTCTTTTGCTAGGTCTTAAACTGGTCAAAAGATTAGGAGCAATTAGAGTATCTGTCATAGGGGATTCTGATTTAATAATTCAACAGATCAAAGGACACTTTCTAACAAACGATCCCAGACTGAGAGAATATAGAGGAACAATTGTAGATATTTTCAATACTTTTCTACAAACTCAGCTTGCGAAAATCCCAAGAAAATAGAATTTGCATGCCCATAGCTTAGCAATGTTTGCCAACACTTGTAAATTACCATTCGAACCTAATCATCAGTTCACAGCTGAGATTAGACACAGACTAGCCATACCAGACAATTTTAAGAACTGGCAAGTGTTTGCAAGCAATGAGCAGATTAACAATTCCCTGACTTTAGAGAATGAATTTTCTAACAGTAACATAGATGAAGATACAGTCATTGAATCTGATAAAAAAAATGAACAAGAAATAGACATTTCAGAAGAAAGTGCAATTCAAATGCTTCATCCAACAAAGCTCACCAAAAAAGAAATGCAGGACCTCAAACAAATGGAGGTTGATGAGATTATAGAAGAAGAATCTGAGATCATTAATTTAAAAGATAATCATTTGCCTAAGGGATTAACTCCTCTAGAAGATCTTTTCGATTCTAATGATATTCCAAAGAAACCCAAAATGGAACCATTGAAAGCTGATATTGAGGAATATAATTTGGGAACTGAAGAAAATCCTAAAATGATAAAGTTATCTAAATCTTTGTCTCCTGATCAAAAACTAAAATATGTTGAACTAATAAGAGAATTCCAGGATGTCTTTGCCTGGAGTTATGAAGACTTGAAATCATATGACACCTCTATAATTCAGCATACAATACCTCTGAAAGAAAATCAGAAACCATTTAAACAGAAATTCATAAGAATAAACCCTGTACTGTTGCCTTTAATTGAAAAGGAAATAAAACGAATGTATGAAGCAGGGATAATTGCTCCCATTAGGTTTTCAGAGTGGGTGTCTAATTTAGTCCCTACTAGGAAGAAAACTAGAGAGATTAGATTATGTGTTGATTTAAGAAATGTAAATAAGGTTTCTTTGAAGGATAATTACCCTTTGCCCAAAATGGATCACATTTTACAAAGGGTAGTAGGTGCTTCTAGGATTTCTCTGCTAGATGGGTTCTCAGGGTATAACCAGATTCTAGTTCATCCTGATGACCAGGAAAAAAACAGCTTTTACAACACCATGGGGTACATTCAAGTACGTTAAAATTCCATTTGGACTTAAAAATGATAGAGCAACCTTCCAAAGAGCAATGGACATTGCATTCGCAAAAGAAATTCATGACTTTCTTGTTATATATCTAGATGATTTAACTATTTTTTCTAAATCAGATCAGCAGCATTTGGACCATCTCAGACAAGTATTCATAAAATGTAGAAAGTATGGTATCTCTTTGAATCCAAAAAAGTCCTTGTTTGGTCTTGAAGAAGGTAAACTCTTGGGCCATATCATTTCCAAAGATGGTATTAGAATTGATCCTGCTAGAATAGAAGCTATATTGCAGAGACCTCACCCTAGAAATGTTAAAGAACTTCAAGCTTTCCTAGGAAAAATCAATTTTTTGAGAAGATTCATATCTAGCTTAGCTGAATTAATTAGATTGCTTACTAACATGTTAAGAAAGGATTCAAGTATTAAATGGACAGTAGAAGCCAAACAAGCATTTGAAGAAATTAAAATGGCTTTGACTAGAACACCAATTCTTACTAGTCCACAATTTGATAGAGACTTCATAATATTTTCATTTGCATCAGAACATACTGTAGTAGCTGTTTTATTACAAAAGGATGATCAAGGATGTGAAAAACCTATAGCCTTTTTTAGTAAAGCACTAAGGGATGCATCATTAAAATACAACATCATGGAAAAACAAGCTTTTGCACTTATAAAAGCCATTAAAGATTTTAGAATCTACATATTGTATTCCCATGTGATAGCCTATGTACCAAATGTTGTTGTCAAAGACATCTTAACTCAAGATGGAATTGAGGGCAAAAGAGGTAAATGGATTGCTACCATATTAGAGTATGATATTGAAATAAAACCTACAAAGCTTATAAAAGGACAGGGATTGGCTCAACTCATGACAGAAACAAATTGCCAAGCCCTGGATATTAATGAACTGGATGACGAACAGGAGATGGTGACTCCACAAATCAGCCAGGCCTTCTTAGATTCACCTTGGTATGCTGATATAATTTATGTATTGTTAAACCTGCAAGCTCCTCCAGGGTTATCCAGAACAAAGAAAAGGTTTTTAAAGATGACATCTTCAAAGTTTTGTATTTTAGATAATGTTCTTTTTTGGAAAAATCATGAAGGTATTCTATTGAATTGTTTGTTAAAAGATGAAGCTGACAAGGCTCTCAATGAATTCCATTCAGGAGACTGTGGTGGACACCTTTATTGGAAATAAACTGCAAACAATATCCTAAGAGCTGGATTTTATTGGCCAAACTTGTTCTCTGATGTAAATAAATTTGTCACTGCTTGCCATAAATGTCAAATCTTTGAAGGCAAGAGAAAACTATTACCTTTACCCCTGAAACCAATTTCCACTGAAAAACCTTTCCAACAATGGGGCCTGGATTTCATTGGAGAAATCCATCCTCCTTCTTCTGGCCAACACAAATGGATCCTCACTGCTACAGATTATTTCACCAAATGGATAGAAGCAATTCCTTCCAGACAAGCCAATGACACTGTGATTATAGGATTCCTAGAAACCAATATATTATCAAGATTTGGTTGTCCTGAGAAAATTATAACTGATAATGTTGCTGCCTTCAAATCTAAGAAGATGATAAGTTTCTGTAATAAATATCATATCACCTTAAGCCATTCCACAGCCTATTACCCTCAGGGTAATGGACTGGCTGAATCTTCCAACAAGAGTCTCATTAATATTATTAAGAAATTATTGGAGGAAAACAAGAAAAATTGGCACAAGAAACTTACAAATGCACTATGGGCAGACAGACTCACCACCAAAAAATCTATTGGGACCAGTCCTTATGAGTTATTCTATGGTATTGAGGTTGTATTTCCTTCATCTTTAGGAGTTCCTGTAATGAAATTACTTCAAGAAGCTCAGGTTGAACCTAATGACATTCAAAGGAGAATAAATCAGACTATCAATTTGCAGCAAACCAGAGAGGAAGTTTATCAAAGATCCCAAGTATTGCAGGAGAAACTAAAGAATATATTTGATAAAAGGACCAAGGCAGAATATTTCCAACTGGGAAACAAAGTTTTAAGATGGGATTCCAGAAGAGAGGATAAGGGAAAACATGGGAAGTTTGACTTCCTATGGAAAGGACCTTATATTATTCATGCTTTACAAGGAAATAATACATATTTTCTGAAAAACTTGGATGGTACAGAAACTGAAGAAGGACCAGTTAATGGTCGAATGATGAAACATTACTTTGATCCTATTTATTAGAATATTCTGATTTTTAACATATACATACTATATCCTTTGTAATGTTACATTTTTGAGTGGATAGTAACTTACTGGAGTTGAAGCCCGAAGAGAAGGCCCTAAGCTTCAGAAGTATTACTGTCATACATACAATAAAGTAACAAGAAGAAGAAGATTCCATGGTTCAGTCAAAATCATTCTGAGGACAACTGACCTACTGTTCTTGACTTTTCACTAGGAAAAGCCATCCCCAAGTGGAGCCAGTGTTAGACTCCTATACCAATAGGTGTCATATATCATGATTGACTTGATGGGCTATGTAATATGTTCATTACCTTTTCTTATTGAAAAGGTTTTCATAATAGCAAAAAATAAAAAAAAATAAAAAAATGTAAAGAGGGTATACCCCTAAAAAGAAAAATCAAAGGAGTGAAAAAGAATAAAAAATGGCCAAAAAAGTAAAAGAAAATGAACCAGCAAAAGGCGAGAGAAAATGAGCAAGTCTAAATTCCACCACTTTTTGCTCTTATAAAATAAACAAATTGTGTGCAAATTGTGTCTTATGCCACAATTTATGAACGATCGAACGATTTAAGCTTGGCTAGTTCATCTTTCAATTTTATGTTTTAGAGATAGAGAATAAAATGCGGCAAACTTTTAATCTTGGCAGAGATAAGTGAATAGAGTAGAGTAAATAAAAGGAGCTCAATAGTTTAATGCGAGTCCTTGGATGTAATAAGGTTAGAATTAAATAGATTTCCATATGTAAAAGAAAAAGTGTGATAAAGTTTTCCGGTCTAAGTGCACCTAATAAAGAAGAAAAAAATGGTAGGGTAAAGTAGGTGGGGAGGTAGATGTTGCGAAATTACATGTGATGGATAATGACTCTAGATGTGCTAAATCTTTACTTTCATCACAAATGTAAAACGAGACACTACATTGGAAGAATTTCAAGCAAAGCGAAGTCAAAATTATTAACTTCCCCTCTCATTTCTCCTAAAATTTCACTAATTTCCCCTAAGTACGAAGCTTTTGAAAATTAGAGGGGCTCGAGGAATTTCCCCTTGACTTTTGGAGGCCAGAACCCTCGGCTAATTGGAAAAGCCTAAGTACTTAAAATAATTCATCATGACATTTATTCACTTCTAAACTTTTTTCTAGTAAAATCCCATTTTACTTAGAAAAATTATGCAATATTTCATGAAAACCCTTCTCATTTTCAAGCATAAGTTAAATAAATTAATGTTAATGTTTTCACTTAGTACTTCTATTCATTCCATATTAATTTCTAATTTTATTATTTTAAATCCTTGTAAGTTTCCCCTTGCTAAAATTATTATTTTAACAATAAAATCCCCAAATACTATTATCTAAGCCTCGTTAGTTTTTGAAATATAACCATATAAATAAAAATTATAATTAATTAGTTTTGAATCTCCAATTAATAGTGAAACGAAACACTTCTCCATATAAAGGATTAATTAATCCTCACGATTAATTAATAGCCTAACCAATCAAATTCCCCCGCTACGATTAATTTATGTTTTAATTGTATTTAGGCACTGCCCATTAACTCTCTCTCTCATCTCCCTTTCTGAAGTGACCATTCGTCGATCAATCCAAGATCTACGATTTGTCATCCATATATGCCTTATCCGCCTTGTGTGTGGGCGCCCAGCGATTTTTCTAAACGATGTCGTACACACGTACGTGCATCTTATGAAATCGCTCGCCCTCATTTAAGCAGCATAGTCCCCAAAAGGTTTGTGCGATGGAAAGCTGCCACCGCTTGCCTCCCGTGACAAAGCCACCATGTACTTTGACATCATCCACTAAAGTAATAAAAAACACCTTCGCCTTTTAATTTGCAAATAAAAAAAAGGTGCCCATGTCGTTCATTATCTCGTACGATAAGTGACTAATTTCGAAATCAGCTTTGTCAAAGTTTGCTAACCGCTACCTTGTTGAACAAAATTACCGGAAATTCGAAGTAATCCGAGTTCATCCGCCATAACCGATGCTGTTTGGTCCTATTCATTTCCGGAAAATAGGTATTTACCCAAATTCCGTTGAACTGCTGTAAAATCCGGGGTTGTTTTTTAATTCCACCGAAAGAATGAAACAAGAAGTTCAATTTTGGTTTTTATTCCCCGAACGCAATTATATTCCTAAACTTTTGTGATTGTGCTGTTTTTTCATCAAAACCCCGAATTCATTACGGATACGAGAACCGAAATGAAGTTGCGTGGCTCTAAATGTCACACCCACGAATGCCCCTCACAAAGTCTTAGACTATACGCACTCTAGCGGATAGAAAGTTACCAGTTAAAGACCTCGTTCTCGGTGATAATGCTCTCAAAATGTTTTACGCTACGGAGATAACTACATGAACGGATACGACATTTTTTGGATTAACGAGGTCAATCTTCTCATATATCTTCTCCCCTCGATCCACATTTTTTCATGAAATAATCCCGTTACCCTTACGCAACGATGATCTCGGTCGGCAGCGGTCTTGTCCACGAGTCGAACCATCCTTTTCTCTGCTTTGCTCGATTTGATAAATGAAATGTTACGATTTCCAACACAAGGTCAAGCCCTCACTCCCCTATCTATGGGAAATTTACTTGAAAAAGCCCGACAATTTATCAAGAAGAAGAGTTAAATCGTCTTTGCCAAACCTTCATGTTGCTAGAACATCGGCCCCAAAAGCCCTCCCCTTATGGTTATACCTTTTCCTTTGATGTGGGCGAGCTTATTTTGAATATGATATCCTCTATAATGGGTTTCAATACTAGTGAATATGTTGATCAATTAACCCTAGTATTGTTGTCAATTTTACGCCGGGACAACCTTTAACATCAAGTATGATTTTACTTCTGTTCTTGATAAAATCATGATGGGTTCATGAGATTAGAAGAGAATGAAAAGAGTGTTCAAGTATTCCTCTGTTATATACATACATCTTGTATTTCTGCTACCAATCAGAAAGTTACCTTTTCATATTCCGAAACTTGATGCCGAAGAAATCCTAGGTACGTAATATTTTGATGCCAATCACTCATAATTCCTATGATTCTCCTTATTCTTATAATGAGTTTATTGACTTATTTTTACCCTACAACCACCTTGCTAACGAAATCTCCCTCACAAAGTCAATAGTGACAGCATGAAAATTCTCATCTCCAAAAGCAATACGAGAGTAGGTGATTGGTATTTATAGAATCACCTGATACGGAAATGTAATAGGTGTGAGTTATATACTTTTCAATTGCAAAAATATATCCCATTAGGAGGCTCACTTCAGGTATTCCAGACGGATGATCCAATTGAGACATAGTCCATTTTTTTCAATGCAAAGAAAAAGGCTCAACTCGGAATTAAGAGTCAATTGGGTCCCATTGTCTATAACTCTAGGGATCTTGAAAAAGAGAAGGCACGAAAGAATCTTAGAAGACTATCTCAAATTACAAAGAGTTTCTATTGAAATTTTATACAATGACCAAACTATATTTTATACAGAAGGATGAAAAATAAATTGTGACCATACATTCATAATAGAATCCCGAAATTGAGAAATATGCCAATATGGATGATTGGATGGAAGGGACATTGATAGAACGAAGAGATATTGAGCAATTAAATTATTGAAAATGTTATGAAAGACCTTGAAAAAAATACTTGAACTAGTCTCTTTTAGACGGAGTGGAAACAAACGACTATTGGTCCTTCTTTCTGCCGGAACATCTCAACAAAATTTACGGAAATGGGTACATCGACCCACAGGTAGAATGTAAAGGAAAAGAAAAGGAACACAGTATACAAGTGTTTGAAGAATTCACAATGGCGAGAAGCGACACCAAACTTCTAAAGAACAAGATCAAATAAAAATTTCTCTTATTTAGACGATGTGGCTGAAATTTCCAATTTACAAACTCCTCTCAATGTGAAAAAAAGGTAAGAATCTTGAAAGGCACTACCCTATCGGTGAATCTTCGGAACAACACAGTCTTTAAAAAACAAGAATTAAATCCTCTTTACGAAACATAATTTATTCGAAGTCAACGATAGTCGGAGAGGGAAAAATTGGATAATCAACAAACATGCCCAGAGTTAATGGGACATCCGATAATTCACGAAGAAAGGCACAAAAACAACAGAGAGTACTTAGGAAAATATCTTCTTTCAAACCACCGATTAAGGATGTTGGGGATATTAAGAAGACATTTATAAGTATAAAAACCAAGAAATGATCCACTAAGACTTCAAGTTTACAATCAATATTTGAAGATGGCTCCTAAGAATCAAAAAATATTGATGTCGGCTATGACATCCAACAGTACAAAATGGTAATGAGTCACTTCAAACCCAAAGTGCGGTAGCCTCAAATAGGCTAACGATTATATCAAAACTAATTTTGAAGTCATAGTAAAGGATATTCATCCTTTAGATCATAATGAGTTACACATAAACAAATAGGTGAAATGATTTATTCTATAAAGCCGATAAGGCAATGATGACCCGAAATTACGAGTTATTTGGACATGCTAATGCCCACAATTGCATCTTCCAAAAGCCTCTTCTCGAGTACAGGACAACGGAGAATAAAGACATTGGAGGAAATAATTATTTGATTGGGTCATAATCCCAAAGATGTAAAGGGTATAGAAGCCCTAATTAAAAATAAAGATGATGATATTGCGGCCTTAAGAAAACAATTTGAAGTTACCCATTGAGCATCCACAAAGCTGCCAGTAATAAAGCAAAATTAGAAGAAGAATTGATGGATTTTCTCTTATTTGAATGAGCAACTTAATAGAGGCGAGAAAGAGCTTAAAAAGGCATTAAAAGACAAGCGACCTAATATTCCGGTGTCTACGAAGTGATAAATACGGTACAACCGAACGGTCAACCAACAAAATTATCACGAGTCAATACTTCACTTAAGCAACGGAGAATTAAGAAAATAAATGGAAGAATTAAAACTCCAAGTAACGGAAGCTCCGGCAAATGAAGATACGATTTACGGTTTAGAACAAAATATGATCTCTCAAAAATGAGTGTTCTTTGATAAAACAAGAGAGATCAAAGATTAGAAAAATTGGTCAAGAAACATTGGAAAAGGACCTTACATTGGAGAAGCCTTTGAAGGAAATAAAAGAAATTCTTTGGGACAACATCATCCGAGTCAGCAAATGATGTACGCTCCTCGGTCAAATAATGTGTAGGCGAGAATGAATTAGTTAAATTGGCTATGGAGGAAGTTCAAAGGGCAAGTGAAGAATTAGGAAATATGCAGAGGCTTCGATCAACTCATACAATTTTAAACACCAAAAACGGACACCGAAAGCTTGAAGAACTTGGAATTCAAGATATAATAGGAACAATCTTAGATATAAAAGAGACTTTTCTAAAGAACTACTGATGCGAGAATCTAGAAAATGTAAGTATGGAAGAAATCAATGCCTTTACAAAATGATTTGATAATTTGCGAGTAAAGTTGTGATCCTCTAGTTTAGAAGATAAACTAATGGGCCTTGAAAGTTATGTTGAGCTCTACAGGTGACATGCTTCAATTGAATAGTTCCTCAACTAGTTGTTGTTGACATTTCCCACAGGCAAGAGTTATTAACAATAATCAAGAAAATTTGTTTTATCTCGAACATGAGATAAAGCATTTATTCGTTCAGCCTACTTTCTTTAGATGTCTTGAGGGTGAGTAGAAACAACAAAAGCTTCAAAGGACCGAGAATGCCGAGCTCATTGGTGGGAAGGATGTTAGAACTTTTGTAAAAATTATCCTTACATGAAAGTTTGATGGTTACTACGGTAAGTCATGATGAAAAAGGATAAACGGAGGGGTCAAAGAGTATCGACACGGAAAAGGTATCGAATGAGCTTGAGCGGTCGGAAACGGAAATTACTAGAGAAGACATCAATAGCCAAATCACGGGCACACTCCGGCACATCCATAAAAAGAAAAGGCTTGTTGCAACATCGATTTACCTTTTACCTTATCTACGAGACCATCTGTCTCTATTTTCTTATAACGTATTCATGAGTCATCCTAGATTATATGTCATTTTTTATGAGATATTTTTGATAATTTTTTGTATAAATACTCCCTCGATTAGAGTAGTGGAGGGTAAATTCCTGAACATTCTTGTATCTTTGATTATTTTGAATAAAGTGTTATTTGGACAAATTTTACCGCATGGGCACGTACGGATGAGGAATTGATGCAAAGGACTTTTACGGGATTCTTGTATTAGACAACGGATCAATAAGTCATCTATCTCTTGTTTATTATATCATTTGTTTATTATATCACAACGTTTATTATATCATTTGTGTTTCGTATACGGAATAATTGACAAAACGGGAATAAATCGGAAAGTGCTTAAGTGCAATCTGGTTTCAATTGTTGTTATTCTAAATGTTTTCTTGTTGGTTTAATAGGTGAATTCTTAATTGCTCTTGTTTTCCTAGTTTATGCATTTTGATTGTTTAGTAAAGAATACTTGATTGCTCTTTATTATTAATCATTCAAGTTCCCTCTTTCGAATGTATTCAGAAGGATTCTTAATTGCCCTTCATCCATTTCATTTCCATTCCATTCATTTTTAGATCTATAATTGTTCCTATTTGATTACCTTGCCATAGCAAACCATGGTTTTGTTGAGAAACTTGATCCACTTAAGCCATCTTTCTTTTTCTCCATTAGCCCAATGGACTAAAACTACTCAGTCACACCCCTTTGCTATTGAATTTCATCACCCAAACAAACAAACAAAATCCAAATCCCTGAACTTCCATAACTAGCCTAATATCTTTCTAAACAAAGCTAAATATTAAAGAGAGAGCCCTCTCTGGGTACATATTGGCTAGATTCTGTACCTAAAAGTTGGTTTTTGGTTACCTCGGACCCCTTTCCTCTTCCCTACAACTTCAAGGAAAATTTGAGTGATAACATAGTGGCGACTCCACTGGGGATCTGAATAATTTATTTGTTACTATTGTTTGCTTTATAAACTACAGACGAAGCTTGAAGTTAGCCAGGTAGCCTTTGAAATTTCTCTTGCTTTGCAATTTCATAAGTAAATAAATGCATCATCAGTCTATCTCTGGTCTAGTTTATGAACTGAACATTCGGTTTCAAACATTTGATTAGTTCCTCTAGTCAAATAAATCTTTAAGAAAATTTAAATCCAATATCTGAAACTTCTTGAAGAGATTATCGAAGTTGTATTTTTCATTCCCTTTAAAAGAAAAACCAAAAAAGAGAATCACCTAGAAACGTGGCTTCAGAAAGGACTCATTACACCAAGGCTAATATTGATCCAAATCCACCGCCTGTGTTTGAAAATCTGAATCTGATCCCCATAATTCTTAGCAGACAAGATAGCCAAGAAAGTTCTGGTAGTTCTCGACCTCTCTATAGATCAATATCCTGTCCTGTGAAGTGGATTTATCTTGAGGACGAACCTTTTGATGAGAGATTTGAAACATCTTTATTTGTGATTTTTTCTAAATCTGAGTTGTCCAATTTGGTTCCAGACCCAGTATTTATTGAAGATTTACAATTTGAATTTGTTACTTCACACCTTGATAAACATTTGCAAAATTCCATACAATCTGAGCTTACTTTTGAAGGAACATCAAATATTTCTTTGATCACTTCAGCCTCTCCAAGTTCATCAATATTTCCTCAAACATCTCAACCTCAAACTACCCCTTTTACTCCTCCACCCACCACCTCACCTGTTATTCCATCACTAACTCTTCCAATGACAAACATATATGCTCCCTTAAGGTTACTAGCCAATCCAGCAGCTTTGCCCTAAGACTACCAAAGTAAAATCACTCCTTTCGATGGTTCTGGTACTTACACTGCACAACAACATACTAAAAAGATGACCGATTATTTCAAAATTTTTGAAATAGATGCTGATGATGTAAGAATGAGAATATTTGTCCAAAGTCTTACTGGAGAAGTCAGAACCTGGTTTAGAGCCCTTCCTGCAAACAGTGTTACTGACTTACCAGCTCTTTATAGAATATTTTTAAAAAGATGTGAAAAGAAGAAAGATCCTCTTCAAATCTTATCAGACTTTGGAAAACTAAAAAGAGGACCGAATGAGACTGTGCATGATTATGTTACCAGGTTCAATGAGACTTACAATGCTATTCCCCAAAATCTTAGACCTCCTCCAGATTCAGTATTAATAAAATTTCCTGATGGATTTGATTCTGATATGGTGTATCAGCTTAGGGAAAGAGCTCCTCAAACTTTAGAAGAGATGCAAAGCATAGTTGTTAGTGTTGAAGCCAACCTGATAGAGAAACGAGCTAGAGCCAGAGCCGAAAGGAGAATGCCTTTAAATAAAGAACCCTCAGCTTTTGAAAATAAACTGGATGTTATTATTAAAGGGATGGAAAGGCTAGGAGATAGGGTAGAGACAATTGAAAGGAAATCTCCTAGGGATGGTCAACCGAGCAATATTGTGAAAAAT
Source organism: Pinus albicaulis (assembly GCA_034641835.2). Taxonomy (NCBI): domain Eukaryota; kingdom Viridiplantae; phylum Streptophyta; class Pinopsida; order Pinales; family Pinaceae; genus Pinus; species Pinus albicaulis. The sequence goes on along the minus strand of CM076578.1, from coordinate 1,661,636,045 downwards.
CCAAATTTCAGAAGGAACCAAAATCAAAATACTGGAAAAACTGGTCCTGACCAAAATATTAGGTCTCCATTCCAGAAAAATTATGTTGAAGCCTCAACTTCCGATGAACCAATAGAAGATGCTCAAATAAATAACTTTTTTGAATGCAAGAACGAACCATAAGTTTTTTTGACTCAAGAGGATCAAGAAGCTCACATTCTTGATACATTCCAAACTCATTTAGGAGAATCATTTGAATTTAAGGAAGGATATGACACAACCATTTATGAATTCCATGAGCAATATAATTTGAGGAGAAGAAGAATTGATGTCCCAGAAACAAGCAAACATAAATTTACAAAACAACCCCTCAAAGGTAAAACCAATACTACCCCTGTACATATTCCTTCTAGATCAGATCCTAATCCTGCCAACCCAATAATTGAAGATGTATCTGATAGCCAACTAACAGACAAGTTTCCAATACTCTTACTACCAAAGTAAATGTAGAGGAACCTCCAGAAGTTGATTCAGAAACAACTTCAACTCACAACCCCATTGCTGAAAAGGAGAAAAATACTGAAAACATAGAAGATAAAGAGAATCCAATTGTTCGAAATACAAGAACTCAGACAGAAAAACCTTGTAATCTGGACGCTGAAATAGGCAAATTAAAAATAGCTATTCCATTGTCTGAATTAGATAAACATGATGTCTACTGAAGCCAAATCAATAGATCAATAAATATGATTGGAATTGATGATTCAGTAAACCTTTTTGATGACTGCCCCAAATTACTCTTTGGCCTTGAAGTAAATGGAAAACCAAGAAATGGAGGAACTCCATTCTATGTGAGTTTAAATATACATGATAAAATACTTCATAATGCTATGCTCGACTCTGGGGCATCTCAGAATCTAATGCCCAAGTCTGTAATGGAAAAATTGAACCTAGATATCACCAGACCTTACAAAGATATCTTTTCTTTTGATTCAAGTCAGGTGAGATGTTTAGGACTAATCAAAGACTTGTGTGTTTCTCTGGTTCAATATCCTGCAAAAACTATTTTCATGGACATAGTAGTAGTAGATATTCCTCCAAAATATGGTATGTTATTATCCAGATCTTGGGGTGCAAAGCTTCAAGGATCCCTTCAATTGGACATGTCATATACTACTATAAAGAGAAATTTTAATGAAATATGTAGTCAGTAGTCAGGAGAAACCTGAAAATTTCCCCATCTACTCAGTACACTCTGATATGGACTCATTCATTCTTCATAATGCTGAAATTGATCCTCCTACTGAATTAGAAGTTCCAGCAACAGAACCAAAATAAATTACAAATGAAAAATCTAGTGTTCAAATCCAGGAAATCTCTGAGAACAATGAAACATCACATACCCAAGAGAAACCAGAAGAAAATAAAAAACCAGATCTCATTGTTAAGAAAGTTCCTGAAACTCCTGATACCAATTATGAACATGAAATTCTTTGGCACTTAGAATTTGATGGTTCTCTTAACAAATTAGGAGCAGGAGCTGGAGTTTGGGTGCATAACCTTGAAAATGATCATGCTGAAGGCCATGCCTATATATTAAACTTTAAATGCACCAATAATATGGCAGAATATGAGGCTCTTTTGCTAGGTCTTAAACTGGTCAAAAGATTAAGAGCAATTAGATTATCTATCATAGGAGATTCTGATTTAATTATTCAATAGATCAAAGGACATTTTCTAACAAATGATCCCAGACTGAGAGAATATAGAGGAACATTTGTAGAGATTCTCAATACTTTTCAACAAACTCAGCTTGCTAAAATTCCGAGAAAACAAAATTTGCATGCCCATAGTCTTGCAATGTTTTCCAGCACCTGTAAATTACCATTCGATCCTAATCATCAGTTCACAGCTGAGATTAGACACAGACCAGCCATACCAGATAATTTTAAGAACTGGCAAGTGTTCGCAAGTAATGAACAAATTAATAACTTCCTGACTTTGGAGAATGAATTTTCTAACAGTAATATAGATGAAGATACAGTCATTGAATCTGATCAGATAAATGAACAAGAAATAAAAATTTCACAAGAAAATGCAATTCAAATGCTTCATCCAACAAAATTCACCTAAAAAGAAATGCAGAATCTCAAACAAATAGAGATTGATGAGATTATAGAAGAATAATTTGAGATCATTAATTTAAAAGATAATCATTTGCCTAATGGATTAACTCCTCTAGAAGATCTTTCTGATTCTAACGATATTCCAAAGAAACCCAAGATGGAACCCTTGAAAGCAGATATTGAGGAATATAATTTGGGAACCGAAGAAAATTCTAAAATGATAAAGTTATCTAAATCTTTGTCTCCTGATCAAAAATTAAAATATGTTGAACTAATGAGAGAATTCCAGGATGTTTTTGTCTGGAATTACGAAGACTTGAAATCATATGATGCCTCTATAATTCAGCATACAATACCTCTAAAAGAAAATCAAAAACCATTTAAACAGAAACTCATAAGAATTAACCTTGTGCTACTCCCTTCAATTGAAAAAGAAATCAAAAGAATGTATGATGCAGGGATAATTGCTCCCATTAGATTTTCAAAGTGTGTGTCTAATTTAGTACCTACTAGGAAGAAAACTGGAGAGATCATATTATGTGTTGATTTAAGAAATGTAAATAAGGTTTCTTTGAAGGATAATTACCCTTTACCTAAAATGGATCACATTTTACAAAGGGTAATAGGTGCTTCTAGGATTTCTCTTCTAGATGGATTCTTAGGATACAACCAGATTCTGGTTCATCCTAATGATCAAGACAAAACAACTTTTACAACACCATGGGGCACATTCAAGTACGTTAAAATGCCATTCGGACTTTAAAATGCAGGAACAACCTTCCAAAGAGCAATGTACATTGCATTTGAAAAATAAATTCATGACTTTCTTGTTATATATCTGGATGATTTAACTGTTTTTTCTAAATCAGATCAGCAACATTTGGACCATCTTAGATAAGTATTCATAAAATGCAGAAAGTATGATATCTCTTTGAATCCAAAGAAGTCCTTGTTTGGTCTTGAAGAAGGTAAACCCTTGGGTCATATCATCTCCAAAGATTGTGTTAGAATTGATCCTGATAGAATAGAAGCTATATTGTAGATACCTCACCCTAGAAATGTTAAAGAACTTCAAGGTTTCATAGGAAAAAATAATTTTTTGAGAAGATTCATATCTAGTTTAGCCAAACTAATTAGGTTTTTTAATAACATGTTAAAGAAGGATTCAAGTATTAAATGGACAGTAGAAGACAAACAAGTATTTGAAGAAACTAAAATGGCTCTGACCAGAACATCGGTCCTTACAACTCCACAATTTGATAGAGACTTCATAATATTTTCATTTTCATCAGAACACAATGTAGCAGCTGTTTGATTACAAAAGGATGATCAAGGATGTGAAAAACCTATAGCCTTTTTTAGTAAAGCACTAAGGGATGCATCAATAAAATACATCATGGAAAAACAAGATTTTGCACTTGTAAAAGCCATTAAAGATTTTAGAATCTATATATTGTATTCCCATGTGATAGCCTATGTACCAAATGTTGTTGTAATAGACATCTTAACTCAGGATGGAATTGAGGGCAAAAGAGGTAAATGGATCGCTACCATATTAAAATATGATATTGAAATAAAACCTACAAAGCTTATAAAGGGACAGGGATTGGCTCAACTCATTACAAAAACAAATTGTCAAGCTCTGGATATTAATCAACTGGATGACAATCAGAGGCGACTCCACAAATCAGCTAGGCCTCCTTAAATTCACCTTGGTATGCTGATATAATTTATGTATTGTTAAACTTGCAAGATCCTCCAGGGTTATCCAGAACAAAGAAAAGGTTTTTAAAGATGTCATCTTCAAAGTTTTGTATTTTAGATAACGTTATTTTTTGGAAAAATCATGAAGGTATTCTATTGAATTGTTTGTTAAAATATGAAGCTGACAAGGCTCTCCATGAATTTCATGCAGGAGACTATGGTGGACACCTTTATTGGAAATCAACCGCAGATAAGATCCTAAGGGCTCAATTTTATTGGCCAACCTTGTTCTCTGATGTAAAGAAATTTGTTACTTATTGACATAAATGTCAAATTTTTGAAGGCAAGAGAAAATTATTACCCTTACCCCTGAAACCAATTTCCACTGAAAAACCTTTCCAACAATGGGGTCTGGATTTCATTGGAGAAATCCATCCTCCTTCTTCTGGCCAACACAAATGGATCCTCACTGCCACGGATTATTTCACTAAATGGATAGAAGCAATTCCTTCCAAACAAGCCAATGACATTGTAATCATAGGATTCTTAGAAACCAACATATTATCAAGATTTGGCTGTCCTGATAAAATCATAACTGATAATGCTGCTGCTTTCAAATCTAAAAAGATGATAAGTTTCTGTAAAAAATACCATATCACCTTAGGCCATTCCACAGCCTATTACCCTCAAGGTAATGGACTGGTTGAATCTTCCAACAAGAGTCTCATTAATATTATTAAGAAATTATTGGAGGAAAACAAGAAAAATTGGCACAAGAAACTTACAAATGCACTATGGGTAGACAGACTTACCACCAAAAAATCCATTGGGGCCAGTCCTTATGAGTTAGTCTGTGGCATGGAAGCTATTTTTTCCTTCACCTTTGGGAGTTCCTGTAATGAAATTACTTCAAGAAGCTCAGGTTGACCCAAATGATATTCAAAGGAGAATAAATCAGACTATCAATTTACAACAGACCAGAGAAGAAGTATATCAGAGATCCCAAGTATTACAGGAGAAGCTAAAGAAGATATTTGATAAAAGGACCAAAGAAGAAGATTTCCAACTGGGAAACAAAGTTTTAAGATGGGATTCCAGAAGAGAGGATAAGGGAAAACATGGGAAGTTTGACATCTTGAGTAAAGGACCTTATATTATCCATGCTTTACAAGGAAACAAAACATATTTTTTGAAAAACTTGGATGGTACAAAAAATGAAGATGGACCAGTTAATGGTCGAATGTTGAAACATTACTTTGATCCTATTTATTAAGAAATTGTGATTTTTAACATGTACAAACTATATCCTTTGTAATGTCACAATTTGGAGTGGATAGTAGCTTGCTGGAGTTGAAGCCCGAAGAGAAGGCCCTAAGCTTCAAAAGTATTACTGTCATACAAACAATAAAGCAACAATCAAAAGAAGATTCCATAGTTCAGTCAAAATCATTTTGAGGACAACTGACCTGCTGTTCTTGACTTTTCACCAGGAAAAGCCATCCCCAAGTGGAGCCAGTGTTAGACTCCTATACCAATAGGTGTCATATTCATGATTGACTTGATGGACTATGTAATATGTTCATACTTTTTCTTGTTGCAAAGGTTTTCCATATTATCAAAAAATTAAAAAAAATTAAAAAATGTAAAGAGGGTATACCCTAAAATAAAAATCAAAGGGTGAAAAGAATAAAAAATGGCCAAAAAAGTAAAAGAAAATGAACCCCACCAAAAGAAAGGCCAAGGAAAGTGAGCAAGTCTAAATGCCACTACTTTTTTCTCTTATAAAATAAACAAATTGTGTGCAACTTGTCTCTTATGCCACAATTTATGAATAGTCAAATAGTTTAAGCTTGGCTAGTTCATCTTTCAATTTTATGTTTTAGAGATAGAGAATAAAATCTGACCAAACTGTTTAATCTTGGCAGATAAGTAGATAGGTAGAGTAAATAAAAGGAGCTCAACAGTTTAATTTAAGTCCTTGGATGTAATAAGGTTAGAATTAGATAGATTTCCATATGTAAAAGAAAAAGTGTGATAAGGGTTTGCTAGTCTAAGTGAACCCTAATAAAGAAGAAAAAATGGTAAGGTAAAGTATGTAGGGGAGGTAGATGTTGTTGTAGAATCACATGTGACGGATAATGACTCTAGATGTGCTAAATCTTTACTTTTATCACAAATGCAAAAGTAGACACTACACTGGAAGAATTTCAAGCAAAGCAAAGTCAAAATTATTAACTTCCCCTCTCATTTCTCCCTA